>CAUYPK010096477.1:0-38893 GCA_963574355.1 Loris lydekkerianus
CAATGGCTTCTAAAAGTGCTGAATCTTGAACAATATTTAACATTGCCCCTGCAACAGCAAAAGAAAAAAAAAAGGTACCTTAAAAAATATACATAAGAACACTAAAATGGCTAAAATATATTTTTAATAGAGATTTGAATGAGATTTTGGCTGAACATTCCTGAAATTCTCATAAATAGTTGGCCCTCAAATGACATGGGTCTGAACCACACACACATAGACTTTTTTCAATAAGCATATTGGAAAATCTTATATAGGTGTGTGACAATTTGAGAAAACCTGGAGACAGACCAAGTTGCCTAGAAATATAAAAAAATTTGAGAATATTAGTATGTTATGAATCCATAAAATATATATAAATGATCATCTTTTTAAATCATTTACTAGCATAATTTGTACACGAGTCTGTTATAAGAAGTTAAAATTTATTAAAATTTATGTACACAAACATTTATAGACAGTCCTAGTGCCACTGAGTCAAGAGAAATGTAAACAAAAATAAAGACGCAGTATTAGGGCGTTGCCTATGGCTCAGGGAATAGAGCGCCGGCCCCATATACCGATGGTGGTGGGTTCAAACTTGGCCCCAGCCAAACTACAACAAAATAATAGCTGGGCGTTGTGGTGGGCACCTGTAGACCCAGTTACTCAGGAGGCTGAGGTAAGAGAATTGCCTAAGCCCAAGAGTTGGAGGTTGCTGTGAGCTGTGATGTCACAGCACTCTACCTAGGGCAACAAAGTGAGACTCTGTCTCTAAAAAAAATAAATAAATAAAGATGCAGTATGAAGTCATAACTGTGTAAGATTAACTACGGTACAGATTGAACTACTGTAATAATTTCATAGCCACCTCTTGCTGCTACTTCAGTAAGCTCAAGTGTTTCAAGCATCCACTTCAAACGCCACATGATGCTAATCTTCTCCACATAAGCAGTTCTTCTCTCCAGCAAGTTGCATATTACAGTTATAAGTGATCTCTTCTGGCTCTCATGTATTCTTCCTTATGTTTAGTGCAGTGTCATATACCTTGACTAACATTATGGGACCCACATGAAGCGCCACTAGTGTTTCTAGAAGTGCTCCCACAAGACAATGAAAAGCAATGGCATTACAAGAAAAAGTTGAATTGCTCGAAATATGCTGTAGACTGAGATCTGCACTTGCAGTTGCCCACAATTTCAGACAGATAATTCACCTTATAAACAGATAATGTAAGCTTACAAGTATCAATAAATACAATAGAATATTACAAACGTATTTTCTCTTCCGTATGATTTTTCTTAATAACATTTTTTCTCTAGCTTACTTTGTTGTAATAGTATATTATATGTACTATACAGTATATATATATGCTTTATATATACAAAAACATACAAAACATGTTAATCATTGGTTTATGTTATCATAAGGCTTACAGTCAACCATAGCTTATGAGTAGTAAAGTTTTGGTGAGTTTTGGGAGAGTCAAAAGTTACAAGAAGTTGGGGTGAGCACACTGGCTCACACCTATAATCCTGGTACTCTGGGAGACTGAGGCAGGTGGATTGCCTGAGCTCACAGGTTCGAGACCAGTCTAAGCAAGAGCGAGACTGCATCTCTAAAAATAGCCAGGTGTTGTGGCGGGCACCTGTAGTCCCAGCTACTCAGAGGCTGAGGCAAGAGAATTGCTTGAGCCCAAGAGTTTGAGGTTGCTGTGAGCTGTGATGTCACAGTATTCTACCATGCGCAACTAAGTGAGACTCTGTCTCAAAAAAAAAAAAAAAAAAGAAAGAAGAAAAAAAAAGTTACATGCAAATTTTCAACTTCTCAGGGTGATAACACTACTAACCCCCATGCTGTTCAAGGGTCAATGGTACTAACAAATGCATTAATTGGCCAGAAAAGATACCCTTTAAAAATTCCCTAATTTTGAACTGCCCTCAATGTTTTATAACATTTTTCTAAAATACATGTGATGATCAAACTTTGCTTCATATAAAAACATGCCCTTTCCTCCTTCCCCCTATTCTTGGGTTATAACTGGGAAAACCTTATTTCTTTACCTGCTGGGCTGACTGTATAGAAACCAAAGTTCAGGATTTTGTGTTTCAGGAATCTGAATTATAAACTCAGCTAAATTCAGTCTGGGCATAAGAATCACGTCAAAGTAAGACATTGGCCAAAAAACAGTGAGGAAATTTGAGAAAAGTCAAAAGATTTGTAATTCAGCGGTTCTCAACCTGTAGGTCACGACCCACAGGAACTGTATTAGAGGGTTGTGGCATTAGGAAGGTTGAGAACCACCAATTCATCTCCATCTCATCATCCCCATGAACAGAACATTTTATTCTTTCTCTACAGAAACTACGAGCTCTTCCTTCCTTTTTTGAAGGTGTTATGCCCCTCCCAGAGAGACCACACGGTGGGGTAGGTCCAACGGCGCCCCTCCGGCTTCTCTTCCCATTACCACTCAATCAAGTCACTGACCTAGTAAGAGCTGCAGATGAAAACTTGTGAGAAAGATTAGTAAATGCAAAATCTAACTATAGGACATGAATTGCCTGAGGTGATGAGTTGCTTACAGGTCTTCACTTACCAATCGTTCTGAGTGCGGCAAGTAACAAGCAACTGATTTTGTGATAATTTTCTGGATTGAGTAGTTCAAATATGAACTTAGTGGTTGGCAAGAATATTGGGGAGTGTGCATGTGTAGATATCATCCAGTGAAATAGAAAAATTCAACAACATCAAGAATTTAAAGTGCTGGACACAAATTTTCTTTGTGAACTATCATCCCAAGCCCTGAGTATTTTTTTTCACAAGAGAATATAAAAAACAACTACATTTATTTCCTGGGGCTTTTTTAAAAAAATACCACAAACTAGGTAGGTGAAAGAATAGGAATTTTTTATCTCACAATTTTATTTTATTTATTTATTTATTTATTTATTTATTTATTGAGACAGAGCACTCCTGGATAGAGTGCTATGGTGTCACAGCTCACAGCAACCTCCAACTCTTGCGCTTAAGCGATTCTCTTGCCTCAGCCTCCCAAGTGACTGAGACTACAGGTGCCCGCCACAAGGCCCGGCTATTTTTTGGTTGTAGTTGTCATTGTTGTTTAGCAGGCTTGGGCTGGATTTGAACCTGCCAGCTCTGGTGTATGTGGCTGGTGCCTTACCTGCTGAAGCTACAGGCGCTGGGCCTGTCTCACAATTTTGGAGAATAGAAGTTAATATGGACACAACAGCAGGACTGGTTTCATCTGACGGCTGTCAGGGAGAATTTTTTCCATGCCTGTCTTTTAGCTCTGGTTGTTTGCTGCCATTTTTGGCATTTCTTGCTTTGTACAATAGATGCCTCACTTTACAAATGAGCTGTACGTTCATCTTCACATGGTTTCTGCCCACTGTGCACATGTATTCCTGTGTCCAAATTTCCCTTTTTCATAAGGGTGCTAGTCACGGTAGGGTACAACTTAGAGACCTCATCTTTACTTGATCATCTGCATAGACTCTTTGTTCCAAATAAAATGACATCGACAGGTACTAGAAATTAGGACTTTAACATCTTTTGGAAAACATAATTTAACCCATAAGGTATGTTGCCAAATAAAGAACCAGTATAGTTTTGTATCATATTATTTATTTATTTTATTTATTTATTTTTTTTTTCTGGCTGGGGCTGGATTTGAACCCGCCACCTTCGGGATATGGGGCCGGCGCCCTACTCCTTTGAGCCATAGGCACTGCCCTGTATCATATTATTGACTTAATATCTCTGTGTGTGCTTATGCATGAACTCACAGGGCTTAGTACACAGTGGGAAAGGAAACTGCTCAATTTCAGTTGAATGCAGGAGTGGAGTGAATTGTTCTTTCAAAGTTCAGAGTTCTCCAAACTTTCTTCAGTTTTTTTTTAATCTTTTTTTTTTTTTTTAATGCAAATTGATCCTTAGAGAATTTTTTTCCTATTGAAAGTAGGAATCAATTGGTAATTCAAGATAAAGAAGAGTAAATTAATGTGATTTGATAGAAAATTATAAGGAGGAGACAGGTAAAATTCAGAAGTGGAACTGTGCCTGAGAACCCAGGTGTAAAGGATAGGCTGTAAATACGAGGCTGTAAGCATAGTGGGTGATAGGATTAGTCCCAACAGGAGATGGTGAACAGAGTAGAAAAACTGTTTGGATTAAAATAACACAATGCAAAAAACTAGTGAGAAAATATTACGTATTTGTCTACTGAAGTAATCATTAACATGTATATTGAAGAACTAATCAATTTCTTGAGTATACAATACAAATCTGTTATTACTTCTCTTATTCCCTAGTATAGTAAAACAAAGTATAAATGACTAGGTCAGTGTGTTTAGAGAACTATGGAGGCAGAAGATACGAGCACATAGCAGTGATGCAAACCATAGGTAGCATGGAGGGAACAGCTGGGAGTGTGCCCTAGTGTTCATTAATATTACCCAGACAACCAGCTTTCCCAATTTTATAAACACATACATGGGAAAAATCAATTATAAATGCATAAAAATTGAATTTTATCACACCATTGAGCAATGCTGTGGCTCAGCATTTGGTGTTATCTCAGCGCTAATCCAATGAAACTGAGCACCACAAATAGTGTGAAGCAGACGTGAGATGCTCACCCTGAGATGGTGAAGTGCCAGGACTCCACCCCATCGTCCCCCTCATCTGCATGTCAGCATCGTGGTGCCCAGCACAACAGGCCCCCATCCCAACCAAGACATTTCAGCGTGAGTACAACCGCTGAGAATTACAGGTTGGCAATTATTGCCATCACCTTGATGTGTGTTATAATTTTCTTTATGAGTAATAATTTGATACTTAGAAAATGTAGCTAATATTTTTAGTCACCATCATGTCCTCTGTCCACCGTTGACTGCAGCCTCTGAGGACATCGTGAACTCCCTTCAGGAAGCTTCTTGTCCTGATGTAGTGAAGGTGTTTTCACTGTGTGTGTGTCTATAAAATTGAACTCTATAACAAAGGTGCCAAGGTAGGAATTTTGCTCGAGGCATTAAATTCCACAGGCACAATGAATAACGTGCTAACATACCCAGGCTTAAGTCTCAGCTAGGAGCAAGAGGCACCAGCCCTGCAGGCCGGCCAGCGAGTGGGGAACTCAGCATTCCTGTGTTCCTGACGAGCTCCAGCTACCGCCCCACTAGCTGAGAAGAACGCGGAGGAGAGAAGCCTCATTTACCAGTGAGTTCTGCTGAGTCATCCGACATGAGACCCAAGAACCGCCAGGTCTCCCTCGGGAGACAGGAGAGCCTGGACACGCAGCTCAAGCTGGGGACTCCAGATAATGTGCCTACTGTTACAAACAGCAATAAAATACGTTAGATTTAATTTATTTTAATTTATTAAATTTCTTTTTTTTTCTAAATTCTGAAATATGGTTTTTTGTTTTTTGTTTTTTAAAGCCAGAAAAATTGAGAAGTTTCTATACTGAGGGCATATTTTGGATTTTTTTGTTTGTTGTTAGATGTAAATAAATATACATTTTTTACAAATGAGCAGAAAACTAGAAGAAAATAATTGGAATCACAAGTGATCCCATGTCTGTTTACCAGCCCACAAATATATTGTTCCAGGAAAAAACATACAAACCAATCCCACAAACATTGACCATCTGTGACATATCAGGTATTTTTATTACAGTTCTTTAATGTCACAAGAAAATGTCCTGATCTTTTCTTTCTTTAGAATAAATGTGCAATATTTACAAATAAAGGCATTAAATTATGCATGTCTATTGCATATATAATTTTAAATACTGCTACTGGTTATTAAAAAAAAACAACACAGAAACATCAAAGAAATTTGTTATAATTTAGAAATTAAATATAAGGTGTTTATTTGATAGCATATCCTTAGATTGTGTTCATTGTAATTTAGATATTTTTCTTTTATTTCAGTAATATGATCTCACTTGACATTTTTACCAGGTAAATGACCATTTGCTATATGTCCTGGGGGACTGGGGTATAATTTTTATGTGCTCTTTTTCTTCCTTCACAGTATTTAAAAAATGTCTCATCCATGATAGTTTTCTGTGGATACTTTGATATGTATTTTATAGCTTCATAAAATTCTACGCTTACTTCAATCACTGACTATCACCACTAACTCATACCACATCATCCTCAAACTATTGTTTTCTTTACAAAAATTTTAAATTAGCAACATTTCTTTGTGTGTGTGTGTGTGTGTGTGTGTGTGTGTGTGTGTGTTTTATAGAGACAGAGTCTCACTTTGTCACCCTCAGGAGAGTGCCATGGCGTCACAGCTCACAGCAACCTCCAGCTCCTGGGCCTAGGCGATTCTCTTGCCTCAGCCTCCCGAGTAGCTGGGACTATAGGCGCCTGCCACAACACCCGGCCATTTTTCTGTCACAGTTTTGGCCGGGGCTGGGTTCCAACCTGCCACCCTCGGCATATGGGGCTGACGCCCTACTCACTGAGCCACAAATAAATGAACACCTTTTTACTGAGAAAAGCACATAAGAAATTATGCTCAGTGCTTGGTGATTATTGAACATTGTAACTTTATCTCATTGGGGCTCAGATCTGTAGTGCTTGGCCCTTTGTTAGACTTACGTGTAGGTGAAATGAAACATCACTGTTAACCATATCTAAAAAATAGTTACATGTGCTAACATAGAGGTCTGTCATAACAAGATTTAGATAAATACTAGTAATGTGAATAAACTTGAAGATGAAAAAGGAAAATCTGATTAAAGCTTTATTTTGATGAATTAAAAGATTATTTTAACTTCTTAAATTTGAAAGATTATAATATCAGTTTAGTAGGCATGCTTGCATTTAATATTCCCCATTCATTTACTCTGTGTATATGTGTAAATTAGTCTGCATTAAAAACTATGTTATCATTGAAAAACTCAATAGTTCTACTGAGCTGCCAAAGAAAGATTCAAATGTACTTCATACTTATTTTGAAATATATAGAAAGCTAGTACACTAATCAGTTGAAATCCATTTTCAAAATCTGGAATGTTACATTATAGCATCATGTTCAGGTGTAAGATGGGTAGCTGAGAAAGTGAAAATTAAAAAACAAAAAATGTTTTTTTTTTTCCTCAGAGTAAAAAATTAAAATAACCATGGTCAAAACAAGAAGATGGGGAAAATTAATATACTATCAAAAAGCTTATATCTTTTGTTCCTAAAAAGCTTATATCTTACTTATAAACAATCTTCTAAAACTTTAATATAGATGTCACATAAGATGAACTTGCTTGAGCATTTCAACTTGATAATATATTAAATAAACTCAATATAAGTAAAGATTTAGAAATAGGTCTGTAGACATACTTTACTTTTCTCCTAAATATATATTTTAATATTTAGATTAAAATTCATTATTTATGGCAGGAGTCATACTTAAGTGGGTTACATTAAAGAATCTGAGAATTTGTGATACTGAAGTAATACATGAATACATCAATTCAACATATTTGAAATAAAAAAAAAGCCATAACAGTCCAGATTATTTTATTCTCCATATTTTTGTGGCATATTTTATATGGAATTATGCATGCAATAATCTTACAATATTGTATATAAGAAGAATAGGTATAAAAGTTAAGCAGTTTAAAAAAAAGTTATCAGAAATACTGAACAGTAAAAAATCAGAAAGAAAAAATAAATAAGATTATAGAAGATTAGAATTAAATAACTAGATTCATTGCTTAAAAAGGCATTAAACTTTATGCATTAGTAAGTAAATATGCTCATAATTCAAACTATTAATATATGTAAGGCAATGAAGAAAATGCCTATAATTTTCAAAAAGAATAATTATTCATACTACCATTTTTATCAGAATTCAGTAAAATTAATAATGTTGAATAACCTAAGTAAAATTACTCAAATATAAAACTTTCAATGTATATAATATATATGTATTATGTATTATTGCTCAATAATAAAAATAATTTTTAATAATGAGACTAATAAACATCAATGTTGTCATGTAACCAAAGTTGCACTTTGAGAAAATTATGTTAATTTTAGAAGCAATAAAGCAAAGTTATTACATATACAACTTAAGAACACAAAAATAAACCTAAGAATAACTGGGTAAATTAAGTTAAAACATGAAGATGAAATAAGTATAAGAAAAAAATTAGAAACCAGTAAAGAAGTCTATTGCTACAAACGAAGAAAACTCAATTAACTGGGTCAGTGAGAAAATTTATTATCTTACAGAACGTGAATCCACAGAAAGGGCTATGCTGATGTGGTGCAGTCAGTGCACCCTAAGGGTTCTGACTCTGCCTTCTCTGTACATTGTATTTTGTCTACTTATGGAGACGACATGGCCAGAACATTTCCGAGACCCCTTTCCAGAAATAACATCTTCATGTGTATTTTCTGTCATTTTTGAAGCATTGGAAAAGCTATCTAAGGGACTCCCCAATATATTTCCCTTCTTGAATCTTTTGGCCATAAAAACATATCCTGCCTGTGGCTAACCAGGGAATGGAAAAAGGAATGGGACAAAGAGGAGTGGTCTGCTATGAAGTGCTTCAGGGAGCGCCAAGGAGACTGAACCTTTAAAAAGTATAGAAACAGGGTGTTTTGCAAGAAAAGTTGATGACTAAAACTATTTATTTGAAAAAAGCTGTCCATTTTATAAACATATATCAAGTTGAATCTTATAAAATACTCTAATTTTATAAGTATTTTAGATGAATGTATAATACAGAAGAGATAAAACAATAGAATGACATATAACTTGGATAAAGTGAAGGAAATGGGTTATTGTAAATAAGCTATTTTTGTAAAAAACAGAAAAGGGCCAGATGTAGTGGCTCACATCTATAATCCCAGTACTCTGGGAGGCCCAGGTGGGTGGACTGCTTGAGCTCAAGAGCTCTAGCCCAGTCTGAGCAACAGCAAGACCCCACCTCTAAAAATGGCCAGGCATTATTGTAGGTGCCTGCAGTCCCACATACCTGGGAGGCTGAGGCAAGAGGATCATTGAGCCCAAGAGTTTGAAGTTGCTTTGAGCTATGACGTCAGGACATTGTACTGGGGCAAAAAAGTGGAACTCTGTCTCAAAAAAAAAAAAAAAAAAAAAATAGAGACGGAGAATATTTATTAAAAGAAAAAGACTGTCCAAGATTATTTCTGAAACTATGTTTGACTATGGCAGGTAGACATTTAAATTGTTACCAAATTAAGGAAAAGATGGAAAGCATCCTGGTCACCTTTCAAAATTAGCATATCTTGTGTAAAATAATCACACAGATTTCTAAAAAATTGAAAATTGTGGACCAGTATCACTTATGACTATGGATGAATCTAATCTACTAGGATTAGGTTCAAATGAAGCAGCAGAAAATGCAAAATTACAGTTAACGTGACATTTCCCTGATGTAAGTGTAATACAAACCTAGGTTAAGTCGGGGCTTGTATGGCTGTGCAGAAGCTTCAGTGACCCAGCTTCATGGCACCCTCTAGTTCCACTCTTTTAGTAGGGTTTTATATCAGACCTCATCCAGAATGGTTGCGGGAGCTCCAAACTTAAAAGTTCCACGATGAAAAAGAAGAAAACGGAAGGTAAAAGAGAGGGATGTATCTCATAAGTAAATGAGACTCATTTAAGAATATTTCCTAGAAGTCGTACACAAAGCTTTTCGTAGTGGATTAACACAACTTTGTTACACTGCCACATCTAGATTTGAGAAAGGCTGAGCAGTGTAATCCTTTAGCTGGGCTCATTGCTGCTGAAATAACCCATGGCTCTTCAACAAAGAAAGCATGGGAATTTTTGCCACAAATGCAAAATCCCGTCCTAGGAAACTAACCAAATCTAATCCCCAATGGTATTTAAAAAAAAAAATTAAAATATGATGGAGTTGGCTTTATTCCCCAATGAACAGACAGTTTAATGTTCTATTTGTAGTCTGTTTGTAGCAGTCATCATATCATTAAAACAAAAAAGAAATAAAAAAGCATACGTTACAAAAGATGATTTGGCTAAATTAAACAACTCCTAATAAAAAGAGTACTAATTAAAACTACTACTTAACACGATAAATGAAAGGTCTGAAAACAAATAATTGATGCTATACTTAAAGCAAAACACTTAGAGTCATTCATTTATGTCCTAAATGATTCAAAAAATGTCTACTTTCACTAATATTAATATTGTTTGTCACTCTTCTGAATCTATTTTACGAAGTCAGTCAATTAAGTTCACAAATTCATCCTAGAAAAAGACTGACGTGCCTCCTTGCTGAATATCACTATGGGCACCTTCAAAGCACTCCACTTGGGAGGCTATGCAGCAGAGCAAGCACCTACTCTACCCTTCAGAGCACTGTTTCTAGGATGAGTTTGTGAACTTAATTGTCCAATCCCCTATAATAACAGACTTGATGGCCATTTCAGAAAGAGTTCCAAATTCTCTCTGAAGAATGGACTAAGTGCTGGGGTCTCTGCGTAGCTTCCCCAGGGGAGTGCTTCTAAGGTGATCATAGTGTCATAGTGTTATGCAGCAGTTCAGTGAGTAGCACTTTTTCCACCATGAGTTCATGAACTTAGTTGTCAGAACTCATAGTAGAGGGGACACATGTTTTGTTTACATGGTTTGTTTTTGTACAGATTAAGTCAAAGTTATAAGTGTTTCCTTTACCCAGATAGTGTGCCCTATACCCAATAGGTATGAATTTCCTCATCCCCTTCTCTTCCCAACAGCTTGATTTTCATTGAGATTTACTTCCAGATGTGCACTTAAGTACTGATCAATTAGTTCCAAGTTGGTATTGAGTACATGTGTTTATTTCTTCATTCTTGGGATGTTTCACTTAGGAGAATGGTTTCCACTTTCATCCACATTGTCAGAAAAGGTACTAGATCACCACTTTTTGTGGCTAAATAGTACTTCACGATATGCATATACCACATTTCATTACTCAGTTCATGCAGTGATGGGCACTTGGGTTATTTCTATGTCTGTGTGATTGTGAATTGTACTGCTATGAATATTAAAGCACAGATGCCCTTTATATAAAAGATGTTTTTGCTTTGGTTATATACACAGCAGTAGGTTTCCTGAATCAAATGGTAGGTCTTTAAATTCTTTGCGCTATCTCCATACAGTTTGCCATGGGGTTATACTAGTTTGCAATGCCACCAACAGTGTATAGAGTTCCTTTGATGAAAACATCCATTGTTTTGAAACTTTTGGATAAAAGCCATTCTCATTGGAGTTAGGGTGATACCTCATAGTGGTTTTGATTTGCATTTTCCTAATGATTAGAGATGTTGAGTGTATTTGCATGAATTTGTTGGTCATTAGTATATCTTCATTTGAAAAGTTTCTGTTCATATCTTTTGCTCACTTTTTAAAGGGTTTATTTTATTGTTTCTTGCCCAAAATAGCCCACATAGCCTTACAGAATAAGAACAAAGTGTGAGAAATCACTTTACCAGACTTCAAGCCAGTACTACAAGGCTACAGTAACTAAAACAGCATGATACTGGCACAAAAACAGAGACATAGATCTATGGATCAAAATGGAGAACTCAGAGATAAAATCATCCTCATATTCCCATTTGATTTTTGACAAAACAAATAAAAACATACATTGTGGAAAAGAATCCCTGTTCAAGAAATGGTGCTGGGAAAACTGGATAATCACATATAAGCAACTCAAACAAGGTCCTCACCACTCACACAAATTAACTCATCATGAATAAAAGATGTAAATGCAAGGCAGGAATACATATTCAAATCCTAGAAGAAAATGTTGGAAAAACTTAGCCTAGGCAAAAAAATTCATGAAGAAAACCCTAACAGCAATCACAGCAACAACAAAAATAAATAAATGGGACCTGATCAAATTAAAAAGCTTCTGCACAAAGACATAATCGAAAGAGCAAATAGACAACCCACAGTGAGAGAAAGTAGTCTTATGCTCGCCACCTGACCAAGCACTGACAGCCGCAATCTACGAAGAACTCAAATCAGCAAGAAACAACCAAATGACCCCATTAAAAAGTGAAATATTGTTTTTAGTAGTTTTATTTTTTATAGCAAAAAGTAGAAGGAATCCAAATACCTATGAACTGAGTAATGAACAATCTATGGTACATTCCTACAGTAGAAAACCCAGTTTGGAATAAATACAAGGAAAGAAGAGTAGCAAAAAGACTAGGGTACGATTTCATTTATACGACATCCTAAGCAGACAGAGGTGTGCAGGCGTCCTCAAACTTTTTAAACGGGTGGCCAGTTCACTGTCCCTCAGACCTTTGGAGGGCTGGACTATAGCTTAAAAACAAAACAAACAAAAAAACTGTGAACAAATTCCTATGCACATTGCACATTTCTTATTATGAAGTAAAAAAACAAAACAGGAACAAATACAACCCCACTGCCTCATGTGGCCCACTGGCCACAGTTTGAGGACCCCTGATCTAGGGATCAAAATCAGATTGGTGGTTTTCAGGGCCTGGGATCTGGGAAGGAGATTGAAAAAGGGGCACAAGAGAAATTTTGAGGCTGAAGGAAATCTATAGTTTCATTCCTGTAGTTTCTACTCAACTGCAAATATTCAACAAAACTCATAAAATTGCACTGAAAACGTGAATCTTATCATTTGCTCTTGAACTTAAAAAATGAAAATAGAAATCTGCTTATACTAAATCTATGTATGTCCTCTGGACAAACGTGGCCTCAAGTCCAAGGCTCACCTCTCTGGATGTGTGTACTTTTTATTTGGTCCACTAATTTCTTTCTATCTTGTGTATGCCTTTTTTGATGGAAAATTGTTTTGCATATTTGGTCACATTTTTCAGTTGTCTGCAGCAACTGTTCCTGGAGGCAGAAGTCAGACTTGTAGATTCTGTATTCTTTCTCATAATAAACTAAACTATTTTACATACGTCCAAAGCAATGCCATTAGCCAAACCAAATTATATGGGAAGAGACTGCACAGGAGACCTAGGGAATTTCCGATAGACATGAGGTTTTCCTCAATCACATTTTTGGCTTGTTGTACATGATTGAAATGAAACTATCTTATTGCTATCTCAGAAGGAGTCTGATGGGATCTACCTGATAAGATGCTCAGAATGTTATTAAGATTTTAGAAATAAGTGCACCTGCCAATCAATTAACATTGGCAGAAAAATTATAATAAGAATTCCATGTATGACAAAGAATGTATCTGTCTTTTCACGTGTTGATTTTTTCCCTTTATTAGAATGAGTTCTGATAATTTTTTTATAAAACACAGAATATGAAAAATAACTATTAAAAGTAACACTTTTATTTCTGTAGTCAAGTCTCTATTTGTATTCCATATTCACTCATGCATACTCAAATAATTGTTACCTTCTGTGTATTTATAAATAAAACAAAATATTCCTTGTAGTCCTCTCTATGTCATACAGCTTGGTGACATCACAAGAAAGAATTATAAAAATAAACCTTTCCACCCCTCAAGGAGCTTTAAACAATCCAGTGAGGAAACATCCAAGTTTACACATAATTCTAGAACAATGAGGAAAATAATATGATAGAGATGAGAATAACAAAAGAGTTTTGCTTAAAATGCCAATGAAAAATATAAGTGTTTTGCAAAACACTCACTGGGAATATTTTTTCCTGGCCTAAAATTATTCCTCAATTACCTCCTGAAAGGCTGATGTGGAAGAGATTGCCCCACTTCCAAGAGATTACCTGAGATAGCAGAAACCTGGCGTTGCTCTAGAACATCCAGGTCCTTCCTCCTTATTGAACAAAATGTTATTAAATACCTCATTGATTCAACTAAGTCCAATGTTTACATGCTGTTTTTAAAAATATGTGCTAGTCTTATAACTCAGCATCGAAGGGTGAGTCTGAACAAAGGGGTGGAAAATGACAAGTGCAGTCAGGCTAGAAACACTGTGAATAAGATTGCCCTTACTAGCTTGTGTTTATTTATTTTTAAGTTTGGGGCAGAAACACTGACTCAAGCCAGGGGTGCTGGAGCAGACACATACCACATACCATACCAACTCCATGCTCAGAGATGTTACGTGGGCGGATGGGAGAAGCGGAGTGGTAGAAAGGTGAAAATTTCAGAAGTTAAAAGATCATTAGGGATGTTTTCATACACTGAAATTTTTAGTCATATATGTTCTACTTGATGGCAGACTTCCCAATATAAAAATGCATCTTAAGTGAGTGCAGAGATACTAACAGAGCTCTTCCAAATTAGAGTATTTTCTGGAAAATCTTCAAATAACACTTAAGGAGACCATATGTAAAAAAAAAAAAAAAAGATTACCTTATGGCATGAAAAGCACTTTGAACTCTAAGATGAGTTAGCTCTATGAAAATAAATAAAATTTACAGGTCAAAAGAGTTTTAAAACCTCTAAGATAGTCCTTTGCATCTTGTATATGTATACATATACAGGTATATATAACTTAAAGTCTGTATGGTGACCTTTCATGGTCACTGTCCTGAAACAGACTCTAGGAGAGACCCTACAGTCTCTGCAGGGCAAGAGTCTTCACACCACAGGCTCAGGGGCCAAACGCGGCCCGGGGCCTATTTTTGTACAGCTCATAACTTAAAAAAAAATTTTTTTAAAGACCCCAAGAAAGCAAAGCAAACCAAAACAAAGAAGAATCTGTGACAGAGACCATATGTGACTTGTAAAACGTAAAATATTTACTAGTTGGCCTTTTGCAGAGGAGTGTTGCCACTTCCTACTTTAGGGCAAGGAAAGTAAAAGGATGGAGTCGAGTTTATAACTGAAGACAGGTTTTTCTAAACACATAGAGGACTTCAGTATCTAATTAGGACATTGCAGAATTATTTGGTGACAAGAGAAATTTCCCTACTCAAAACTTGCCCTTTTCTGAGAGGTAACGTTTTCACAGCTTTACTAAATCAATTAGCTTGAGGTCAGTTGCTATAACTTCACTGTCAACGCAGTATGTAAAAGTTAACAATCAATTTGCCGTATACAATTAATTCAAAGGAAAGCTTGTGTATTTAACCCAAACCTGAAAATAGATAGCTGGGTGCTTTTGCAGAAAGCACTTTCTACAAATTCACAAAATATTAGTTCTCTAATACTATTTTATAAATCCTTTCTGCGAGGCATAATGCCTGCTAACTAAAGCAGCCCTGGTTTTAGTTTCACTTGACTATCCATTGGTTGGATGACCTTGGACCATAAAATAGGATGTCTCTGTCCTTGAGCCATAGGACAAGAGCAAATCTCTATCTAGAATTGAGCTATAAAGATTAAACAAAATCATGACAGGACAGCACAGTCGCAGAAATAAGTGCTCAGGAACATTTGTTATGATCACAATGAACCTTTACCAGACAGGCCTGACACTAGTAGTTATTGATAGATTGAAGTTCTCTCTCAGTAGCTTGATACATTAGTTTAGTTAACTAGGTTTATGCATGTTCCTGAATCAGGAGAATTTTGCTTCTCTGTTTGTAATTTAATTTTTTTTTTTTTTTTTAATTCAGAATGTGACTCCTTTTGATGCTTGGTGAAATAAACATATAACTTTTAGTATGGGTTCTTAAATTTGCTGAGAACTGACACATTTAGGGAATTGGCTATTAAAGCAGCTCTGCCTTTGAAGAGTTAAGAAATACCTAACGCTTCAAACTTCGTTCCATAATGTCAGAAATCAGGAAACCCATCACTCTTCAATGCATTTTGTTTTACTGCTCTCTGATGCTTGGATATCCATGGTTTCCTTTTGTGAGATGGCTAAATACTTAAATTGTTTGACTTAAACTGTTCCTAAAGCTTCTGACAATGCAGGAAAATCAGAAACTAAGACACCATTATTATTCTTTCAGAGCTTTCTAAGCAACTTAAATATCTAAAAGAATTAGATCAGAAAAACATGTCCATCAGAAGAAGTCTGCTTATCTCAGATTCTGTACCTCAATATGACTCATTCAGGAGAGAATTTAATAAGGCCCCAGTACCAAAGACAATGTCACCTTGTAACAAATGTCCATAATTGAAGCTTAGGGAAAGCTGCATAAGGAAACAAGTCCTTGCTTGGCCTGATTCTGCAGCTGAAGGAGACAAGCTACAAGGCCCTCTGTGTATTCCAGTAGAGTAAACATCGTTAGGCTGTTAGAAGGGGGTTGCAGATTCCTGCATCTCTCCAGAGTTTTGACCATTTGAAATGAGAAACCTGTCAGGTGACCCTGAGTATTCCGAATTTCAAACTCCATTAGATTTCCAGGCGAGAGCAGTAATAAGTAGTTTTAAGTTCAGCAGTGCAGGACAGTGCCACGTGGCTTGATCCTGTTAACATGAGAGTGATCTGGTTAGATGGAATGCTCCCTGGGATGAAATTTTAGTTTTCCCCTTTGGAGTTGAAAATAAAAATCATGCCATTTTCTCTCTCACTAAGGTGCTCTTCTATAGGCTTTTCTGGTGAAGTTACAATGAACCCATATGGATGAAATAAACAAGTTTCCCATTCAGATCCCCTGTGTATAATCCACATCAGCCTAATGTTTCCAATTGACTTAAAATAAAATTCAGATGCTTGAAATCTATAACCATGGGAAGAAGGGAAATGGAAACACTTACAGAATGCGTAGAAGACACAAGAAAGCATATAAAATTGCATATTGCATTTTCACACATTATGACAACTTGAGGTCAAATAATATCTTAATTCTATGTGTTGAAATCTGGTGGTTAAGGCAATATGACTTATACTACATACACTCCTCAGGGAAAATAAACAAACTTTGATTAAACATCTAGCTTTGGTTTTCCCTGAAACAACAGGAATGGCTTGGGTTATAAGAAACACAGACTTTGAGGAGAGGAAGGGACGTAAAGATGAACCACTCTAATTACAACGTATTACAATAAAGAAATCAAGGCAGAGAGTCCTAAATGACTCTGCTTTGCCCACTTCCTTTAAAAAATATTTTGTGATTTGTAGGAGAGGAGAATATGTTCCTTAACTCTTATAGGGTTCCTGGTTGACTTAAAAAAAAAAAAAAAAAAAAAAACAACCTGATAAAGACAAATTAATAGAAGAAAAGCATGCAAATTTATTTAATAGGACATAAGAGCCTTCATCAGAAAATTAAAACCCAAAGAAATGGGTAAACTTCTGTTTACCCATTGTGTATTTTTTACACTAGTAAATAGTCTGGAGAAGTTTGGATGAAAAGTATGCTCTAACGGTAATGAACGTGACACGGCCTGCTTGTTGAAATTCTTCCTCATGACCCGTCATCTTTAGACATGTTCCTTTCCCTCTGAGTAATGGGAGGCTTCCTCTCACAGGAGGGTCTTACGTCCTGCCTCCAGGGAAGGTCATAAAATCCTTCCTAGGTTTTATGACGTATTTCAGAGAAGGGCTAGGGGAAAGTGACAGTGACTTTCCTTCTGTTGTTTTTTCAAATGCCAACGGATCATATTTTAGGATAGTGTGTGTGCTACATCCCATCACTCTCAAACAAACGCAGTGGTATTTAAAGCTGAATAATAACATAGGTATTTGCATTTTGGTGTAAAAAATATTTACTTATAATTTTAGCTTAACTTTGAAATGTGATATATGAATGTCTCATTATTTTGCATTAATTTAATAAAGGCTATCTTTTATAGCACTTCAGTAAAAAGAATTGATATTGATGACCCATAAATGTATTTGTTTATTGTTTTTAAAAGCTTATATTGTAGGCGGATGGGGCTGCATTTTTATTTTGGTTATGAGTATGCAACTTCTAGAAATACAAAAATTATTTTTATAAAAAATAAATTATTACCTTTATCTGTTATTCTATTGTGGCTTTACTTTAAATCCCAACTTATTTTTAGAAAAACTGGCTCTCTCTTTAAAAGGAGTATATCGAAAATGTGTACTTCTGGGTTGTATTAAAATGATAGAATTAAATCAGTGCTTTTGAATTTGTCCACTCTGTGTTAATAAAGGTTTCATTTAAGTTTTCTATATTTTCCTTTTAAATGATATTTTTATTCCAGAAAAATGAATGAATGGTAAGAGTCTCTTCAAAGCAGACAATATGAAACTATTACATTGTTAGCAATCAGAAGAATAGAGTAATACAAATGATTTCTGAATTTCATTCCCAATTGATAAATGGTAAATGAAATGTGATGTAGCCAAACAACAGAATATTATTTGGCCGTAGAAAGGAATGTTGTACTTATCCATGCCAAGATGGACCTTGAAACTATGCTACGTGAAAGAAACCAGTCACTTAAGACCATAGCTCACAACAGAAAGTATGGAGCAGTTGCCTGAGAGCAGCAAAGGGGAGCGACTGCTGATGGGGAAGACGTCTTTTAAGGAGCGGATGGTAAAGGGTTTTGGATTTAGAGAGTGTGAGGGTGTGAAGCTCTGTCCATACACTACAAGGCAATGAGTGGTAGAATTACATGACCAGTGAAGTGTATCTCAATAAACTGGTTAAAAAATGCAGTTTGGCAAATTTAAAGGCTAGCAGACAATTTAATTCAATTAAAATTTGATGTTTAACTGGTAATAGGCAACAAGACAAAAGCCAAGGTTAAGAAAGGTCATCTGTCAAAAGTTCAGGTTCTCTGTTGAAAAATAAGAATTGAGGCAATTTATCTAAATGTTTGGTATTCTTGCTAAACATTATTTGGAAAATGTGTTTTTTTTTATTATTATTTTTACAAAAAGTTAAGAGAAATATAACTCCAGAACCACAGGTTTGAGTTTCTAAATATGCTAAACATGGTTATATTTTTCAATTTCAATTAGTTTGATTTGCTGAATTGGACCCATGTATTAATAACTATTGGTACTCAGGTTATTATAATAGTGCTTTTTTTTTTTAATTCAAATACTTGGGAAAACTAGTTTAAGAACCTTGCAAATATCCACATGCCCATTCTTCCATGAAAGCTGCTGACTAGCTCTGTTCCTCAGGGTAAAGCGGGACGTTGTATGGGGTTTAATTGCTGCACATCCCAGAGAATAGCAGAATACCGTAAAGTACTCTTCTTAACACTTATCATCAAAGAGATAATATAATCTCTGTGCTATACAAAATTCTCAGTTTTGACAAAAATTTAACATCTGTCCTCTATAGTGGATGACTGCAATTATGTAAGAAAGCTGAGAAAAATAATCCCCTATCTTTTCCCTCATCTGAATCACAGCAGGAATATTAAAAGGCAGAAACAGTACCTTGTACAAAGTAATAATATTTCACAAAGTAGATTTCTATCATAAGAGTATAAGAAAGAAGGGATGGGATCATCAATTGCAGTAGGTCCTAATGCCTGGAACCTGTTCATGTTCCTCTTACTTGGAAAGGGAGTCTTTGTAGATGTGATTAAGTTAAGGATCTAAAGATGGGGAGGTTATCTTGGATTATGTCGGTAGGTCCTAAACACAGTTACAAGTGAGACAGAGGAAGTTTGGGTTCAGACAATAGAGGAGTTAGACTATGCAGTGACAGAGGCAGAGACTGGGTTACACAGCCACAGGCCAGAGATAGCCACCAGCCACCACAAGCTGGAAGACGCCTGCAGCCTTCTCAGAGCATGCAGACTTTGGAAGTTTGGGCTTCTGGCCTCCAGAACTGCGAGAGAATAAACTTCTGTTTCTTAAATCATTAAGTTTGTATTAAGTTTTCACAACAGCCACAGGAAATAATACATCACTCACAACTAATTACTCCTGAACCAAGTGTTTTAGATACCTTCTTACCTGACAGCATTAATGCAAATAGGTGATGTCAAAAAATCCCTCACAATCACAGGCTTGGGTTTAATGAAAACTCAGAGCCACGTATTGCTAAATCTTTACCTACTTTTTAAATTTCCTTTTAGAAAGACCACCTCCAGCAATAAGGAACTCACACCCCAAAGTCAGTGCATTCCACCCTTTGGCAGTTCTGTTTCGCTAAAAGGCACTTTTCTGGAATTTTGTTTTTTTATAAATCTGAGCTGAGACATCTCTGTGGTTTCTTACTGATCAGTTAATCCTTAAGAAACATATGTAGATAATGTAGCATGTTTAATCCTTTTTCCAATTTTTTTTTAGCATTCATTATTATTTGAAAGCAGATCCACAAATCTTCCTTCTGTAAAGCTGAATGTCTGCAGTGAATTGCTAATGTATTATTTACCATCAACCTGGAAATTCCATGGCCAAGCAAATGCTTAGTCCTCACTTCAGATCCATTGACTCAGAAACCGGCGGGTAGGGCCTAGAAATCTGTAATACTAGTTTTATTATAACAAGATCATAAAATAATCAGCGATAGTGTCAGGTAAAATTGCATAATGTTCAAGCTCTTAGGTAAAATTTTTTAGATTAATTTTAAGAGAAATGTGAAAGCCTTAAAATGCCATCACCAAAATCCTTAATGTTTCTCATTTCCATTGAGCGTCAATTGACTTTCACTGGGTAATTTTAGAATATATTTAAATGTGTGCAATTCTCTGTCCACAAAACATCACCGTCTGCTCATAAAGGTAATGATCAAGTCAATTAACGACACAAAAAGGGGTACTTCTAAATTTGTAAGGTGGTAGCAGCTGTACCAACGATAACACATTGATATTAACTTAGACACTTAGTGGGTTAATGAACTGACAGCTGTGAAATTTATAGTGCTAATCTGATCATACTCAAGTCAAAAGAGAAATGTGTTACATAAAGGAAAAGTCAATTCATTCAGCTCATTCAGAGACAATGTGGTTTCATTGTGTGTGTGTAATATACAATCATATCCCATTGTAAAATTTTTTTACAAAATATTTGTTGAATTCTGGCTCTGTTCCGTGCTTGTAAGTCTCAGGAAAAATACCGAAAATAAAATAGACAAATATTTCTGTCTTCACAAATCTAGTGTGGTAGCAGAGAGAATGCAAGTGCTTATTAAGCATGCACTTGTGTCAGACATTGTTCTAAGCACCTCACAACCTGTGGTGAGTGCTGTACCTTTAACAGATCAAGATACAGGTGCAGAGAGATTTACTAAATTTCTCAGCTAATAATTTTTGAAGCTGTGACAAAAACCTGTTGGGATCATGTATTAATCATATTTCTTGCCTTTATAATTTATCATTTCATAATTCAGAGGTCTTCTAAAAATGCTCATTGCATAAAAGGAAATATGATGGCTAAATAATTGTGAACAGTTAGAAAAGGAAGATGTCAGTAAAGATTACTTCATTAAATAATGAAGTCTTGTGTTTAAAAAAAAAAAACTTACGGTGTTTTCTATAGCAGCCTCCTAAAATAACGGTCGTGTGGATTACATCCAGGCAGAAAGTCAGGGAATATTAGTGGAAAACATGTGGTGTTCAGAACACATGACAGGTTTCAGTTTTGTTTTTTAAGGAGGGATCTAGTAAAAACACTGTGTGACTTGTTGCTTTGGAAAGAGCTTCATGCTTCAGGAAATTACTAAAGAGAATGCATCAAATCTTAGAGCAGATTACTCTGAAATTAAGTACCTAGATAATTCTTGAGCTTAATCTGATTGGGAAAACTCTAGATCTTAAGCAATAAATCATGTTTAAAACATTAATTAATGGCTGATGATTCTCAAGGGAAAGGTGGAAATGGAGAAATAACAGTTCATAAAAGCCCCCCCTTCAACCTGGGTACCCTCCTGGAAACCTCGGAAGCCGAGGCCAGCTCTACTCCACATCCCGATTTCATTCAAGGAAGTCAGCGTTGGGTTTCCACATTAAAGCACATAGTTCATCCTAATGAAATGATAAGACTGAATTTATAGAGCAAGAAAAAAAGGGGGGAATAACTCAAAAAGAGATGGTACGAGGTGCCTAGAGTCATATAAGGTGATTTAGAAAGGAGGAGAGAGATGGTCATATCCTTAAATATTGGGTAAAAGATTCAGTGTAATGGGAAGATAACACTGAGCCCCCTACTTCCTCCTCACCCTTCACAATTGTAATTCTCTAGATAAAATGAAGAGTCTGCAGAGCACAGACTCGAGTCATCCGTATCTGTGAACATTCTTGGTTTATTTTGGGCCCCCAATTTGCCCACATTGGTACCTCTCACTCCTTCTTCTAAAGAAAACACAGACATTCTTCAGTTTCACTTCCCTGTTTAAATTTTTTGTTCATTTTGCCTCCAGGAGCATCCCTACTATTAGCAACCCCGATTCTTCCTTTTTACATGACTTATCTCTTTGACACCACACATCATAGCAGGGCAGCTTATCACTTAAGCACAGGATCCCGTGGACATGTTTCCCCACTCATTCTCACTCACCTTGGCCCCCTGTTTGCATGGTGCTGTACAGCAGTGTGACTTATCTGCCCTGACCACTACCGTGACTTTCTGTTTATCAGTGATACCTCATTCATGTTATCCCTAACCAGCCTTCCCTGACAGCCTTACTCTCAGTTTTACTCTGTACCTCCTAGTACAGTACCTTGAAACTGATAGGCGCACAGTAAATATTTTTGAATAAATTAACACACTGACAAATAATCTTACTTATCTCCACCCATCGCTGAAAGCTGGAGAGCCTTTGAGGCAAAGAGACCACATGTCCAGCTCCCCAGGGATGAGTGGTGACAGAGTGAGGCAGCCCTCTGCAATGATAGAAATTCACCTTGTCCTGCCTGAGTGCTGGTTGTTCAAGACCTACATACACGTGTCAGAGTTCATGTTCACAGAGTTCACAGCTCAGTACCTGTACATTGAAACACATCTTACTCACACATCCATTAAAAACTGAAACGTGAAAGCAACAGCACTCTGAGCTCCACAACTCTGCAGCAGGTTTGTATTAAATTAGGCAGAGATTTCCAACTACTCTCGGTATTCTCCAGATGGATTTAGATATATTGTAGATCACTCACAAACCTGTAAATAAAATAGATGCTCTCTGTAGATCAAACAATTTTTTTTTTGCAGTTTTTGGCTGGGACTGAGTTTGAACCTGCCACCTCTGGTATATGGGGCTGGCACCCTACTCCTTTGAGCGACAGGCGCTGCTCCAAACGATATTCTTTAAAGTTCAAGAAGATTCAGACCATTGTGATTCTTTAGATAAAATATATATAAAATCATGTATAGTCTTTTGCAATGTATGTTTTAACATCAGCTGATACTGTAATATGGTGGTTATAATTACAGGTTTTTTTTATATTAAAAAGGGTTTGTACTATTCAGATGCTGAGAATTATCAAGCTCAGGTAAGTGAAATTGTTTTGTTAGCCATATAGAATCACAGACATCAGAAGTCTCTTTGCTCATCAGGGACTTTGGAGACTTGATGATTATTTGCACACAAATATTTCAATTCCAGAAAGGAAAACATGTTCCACTGCTTGGCAGTTTTGGAAACTATAATTGACAGGTTTCTGGCACTAATGAAGACAAGATGGTGTGTCTTTAGAAGTTCTGACATTATTCCACATGCACTCTGCCTGGCATATGTGTGCAGGAAACTCTGGCAAATTGAGAAACAGATGCAAAATGACTTCTTGGTTATATCCTACGTGGAGCAGCTAGAAGACCTGCCTCTACTCCCAGCTGTGCCTCTAACATGAATATATAGCTAAATTCTTTGTGATCAAGTTCTCCATCTATGAAAATACAGGAGATTAAAAAATTCTCTGGGCCTCAAGTGGCTATTTCCCTGCAATTTCTCTCCTGTGTTCTGGCCACCCATTTAGCTAATCCACGGGTATTAAGTACTGTGTAGTTTTATGAGTAAAAGTTCTCCTGCCTAAACATTATAATCTAACATCGGAGACAACTTGTGTCTGTGTTTGACTTTGAATCCTTCACAGTTCCATTTTAATGAGAAACATGCAATCCCCTCGCCTCTGGAAGCAGAGCCAGTGCCAACTAAATCCACCTACTAGCAGAGAGGGAATGGTGAGAGTCATTCTGCAGGGAGCGGGTTTGGTTTATCAAGTAAGATACTTTGAGCGCTATTACCTCATTTTCCAAGCTCAATAATTTCAAAGAGAGTTAGTCACAAAGGAAGAAAAAACAGCCATATAAAACGATTTATTTAGACAGTTATTATCTCTTTATGCACTGTTATGATTCTAAATAAATTTGAACAAAAACATTCTTTGTATAGTTGTACCTTTTATGAAATTAAGATCCCATTTTTCTTTAACTTTAATCCAAAAATAGAGGAATAAAGAAGATTTCTTTTACTGTTTTCTAAGTAAAAGAAAAGGCCTAATGGCAAATTACTATCCCAATCAAATACTATGTTAGTTTACTTTTTGTTACTTTTTTAAAAATGCGAAAGTATTAAAGTATTACTATCCCAATCAAATACTACGTTTGTTACGTTTTTTAAAAATGCAAAAGTATTAAAAACTGAAAAGATTCTATAAATAGTATGAAGGGTAAGATAATAGAAAAATGTTTGTGGGTATTTAGCAACAGCATAGCAAAATTTATCTTCCTAAGAATCTGTGCAATATACAGGAAGGGGTGTCATCAATTTTTATTTGATTTACTTTAAACATAATAGTCAGACACAGTACAGATACAGAAGGTTTTCTAAATTTTCTAGATTGAAAATAAAGAGAAATTAGGTTATGAGCCATCTTCTTACTGTATGAAACTTTACATGTTTACTTAAATTTTTAAAGTATATTTTCATAATGTTTAATATGAGACTTGGTCAGAGAAAATATGTTTTGGTTAAGAAAATTTGATGATAGGAGTGATGTTATTGATTTAAAGGTAGCAAACATACTTTATAGAAAAGTAATTCTTATAGCTCATCTTCCATAATCTTTAGAAAGTCAAATATCACACTTGATCTTAGCCAAAAGGCCAAGAAGTGAGGAAAGTCAAATATCAAATACCAGGTAAATTGTCTTCAGATAAATTCAGAATTAATTATTTATTTTTACGCATTGTTAGAGTTCATTTAGCAAAAAGAAAGTCAATTGGCAAAAGACTTTTTACATGGAGGTATAATCATTATCATGTCATCACAGCAATATAGCTAGTCTCTATACTTAATTTCTGCTCCTTCTTCAGGGTTTCAGCATCCTCCAGGTATAACTAGTTCCTTGGGGTTTTAACATACTTTTTTTTTTTTTTCCTGTAATCTTGCCAAAATGTCATCAATTTCAACGTTTCTTCGCTTTCTTCCAAAGTCTTGACTGGCAAAGTGAAGCATCTCACTGGAGGAACAACATTCTACAAACATAGGCCTGGATTTCAGGAGAGAGCCTCCCAGGGGTCCTCAAACTATGGCCCGCAGGCCACATGAGGTGGTATGATTGTATTTGTTCCTGTTTTGTTTTTTTACTTCAAAATAAGATGTATGCAGTGTGCATAGGAATTTGTTCATAGTTGGTTTTTTTTTGAACTATAGTCTGGCCCTCCAATGGTCTGAAAGACAGTGAACTGGCCCCCTGTTTAAAAAGTTTGAGGGGCCCTGGTAGATTTCAGAAACATTGTACGTAGTGGGAGTTGAAGCCAAAGCAATACATTTGATTAACCTGGTGGAGCATCTAGAATGTGTAAAAAGACCATAGACGATACAGAAAAGAGACTATAAAAATGCATTCATGGGATGAGGAGAACTAGTAGAAAATGGTATTTGAGTGAAAATGAAGTAGGAATTTATACATGGAAATATTAATAGATTACCACAAATTTTAAATAATTAAGAAAAAGCAAATGGTATGAATGTTAAAAAGTAATCATTGGAGCCAGATGTGATGACATATGCTGGTAATTCCAGTTATGGGAGAGGCTGAGCGGGAAGGTCACGGGAGACCAGGAGTTGGAGGATGTGGAGACCTGTGATTCCCTACCACACTCTAGCTGCACAGCAGAGCAAGACCCCATCTCTAAGAGCAAGCACAAAACCAAAACACCAACCATTGGGTCCAATCGTTAACATTTCTTTTTTAGTTCTAGAAGAGTTTTAAGAAAATTAGAAATCTGGAAAACATGTTTTATTCAATAAAGTAGGTAGAAAGTAGAGTTAAGAATAATAATCTTTTATCAGTCTTAGTGTTACTCATCCCCTACGTAAAGCAGGAGATCTGCAGCAGCTACAAATGAGGGAGAAAGTTTTTGATGAGGAATGAAGAATAATAACATTTTAAGGAATACAACTCATTGTGTGAATTTAATTTCTGTCTATCTCTGATATTAAAAACAAGAAGGAAATATCTATTTTTTTTTTTTTTCCCTCTCAACTCAGCATATTTTAACCATAAAGCCTTAATTTGGGAAAAATATCACAGGCTAAACCCAAATTCAAATGCCACAATATTTGACTATAGAAGATCAGAAACCACAGAATATATTTAAAAATATACTCCCCCAAATGCCACTGGCATAAATAACATTCCCTAAATTCAACATGATGATGTTGACATTTTCGATATCATAAAACAGTCAACAGCTTCCCAAGTCTGTAACCAGTGTTCACAGCCTTCCTCTCCACACACACACGAACGCAAGGCTGTTCTGAGATGTTAGAGAAACACCCCTGTGTTCTGATTAGGCTTTTGTCTAGTCCAGCAAGAATGTCTGATGCTCTCGTCTGGACTGGTTCCAATGCACGTGAAGTCCCGTTCACGTTCTAAATGAGTCAGTTGTTCAGTGTTGATCTGTGACTTCTTTGCACAAGAGTCTCTCAAGATGCATATATTAAAATGTGCCTGCCTAGGCTCGCTTCTAGACCATATGAATTAAAATATCTTTTGGTGGGATTGAGAATCTTCACTGTAATGTGTTTTTTGTTTACACTTATGCACGGTAGATTCTGAGAAATCCTTCTGCAGACTTGACACAGTGTAGACAACTGCAGTAGCTGAACTCTGTGTAGCTGGTGCCGCTCCTCCTCTCTAGCAGACCTGCATACATTTTTTTGTTTCTTTTAAATACAAGTTCTACTAAATTCTATGAAAACCTAGATTAAGTACCAATTATAAATTAATGTCATTAATTTCCATAAGTAAAAATACTCTTTTTTTTTTTTTTTTTCTGGAATCAGGTAGAAGTTAAGAAGGAATTTCTGATTTTAGATGTTCACATCTCTCTCTCCTGAGCCTCCTGATTTTTACTTCCCTCTGGCCAGGATGATAAGCGCAGGAGAGGAGACAGCACCCCTGAAATGGGAGGATAATGAGTGCAGGAGCGCAGACAGCACCCCTGGACTGGTGGAGCAAAGGCAAGCTCTATGATGTCGGTATCACCAATAGCATCTGAGATTTTCAAAATTCCTAGATATTGCAGTTACTGGGCTATTCTATAAACCACAGATACTAGCACCATGAAGAAAAGATGTCACAGTTAAAAGTTACCGTATATACTCAAGTATAAGCCATAACTTCAACAAACCATTTATGACTGTATCTAAAATGTCTAGTGTCTGAAGTTAAATTACCAGAGGAAAATAAGTGGTTGCTAACACATTGCCACCAGGAAAGAATCCTGGGTGCTAGCTAGCTAAGGCCTTTCTTTCTCCCCACTGCCTTTCTACTCCCTTGAATTAGCACACAGTATGCTGTGAACACAAGCTGAACGGGGCAGAGTGCCTAAAGTTATTTGCACATGTGAGTATTCCTCAGCCACGGGCCTCGACTCGTCTTTTATGTACCTCTCTGCACTGCCTCACTCCATCACCTTCAGAATCGAAACTACATTCTCCAAAGAAAAAAGTTCATCACCAGAAATGATACCAGCTTGTGTCATAGCATATAAAAGCAGGAAAACCTTCATTACGTCAGCCACACGACGAAATTTTAACTGATTAATGTTCTACTTACTTATTTTCCAAGTAAGGCTTCAATAAATGGTTTTGAATGCTTACTGCCGTTTTACTTGTTTCCCCACTGTTATGATCCTTCTACTTATCAAATTCATTTATTTAAGCTCTTGTTTTCTCTTTTTATTCCTTTCAAAGTTTTTAATTAATATTATAGAGAACTTACAAATAAAAAAGGGGGAGTATCTCACATTCATTCTTCTGGTGCAATCTGAATGTGCAAATATATAGCCTCTGTCTTTATTCTTTACCGTAAGGTCATTGGCAAAGTATGGTCTAACTAATGTTTAAACTCAATTAATAGACTGTGTCCACACCCTGCAAAGGGAATTATGTCCTACACAGTCCACACTCATTATCTGCAGACCAGTACTCATGGACAGGGGATTTTCAGCTAGAGTTTTCTTCTGGCATTTAAAAGCACTGAGGCTGGCTTAAGGTTTTTAGTCTTCTTTTGTCTAGAAAACAAGGTTCCTCCCTGTGGAGGCTAAGAACATGTTTAAAAACAGGTCAGGCTCTTATAACAATGGGAAATGGGAAAAGACTGCCCGGGGCTTCCTGTCCCTCCGGGCTTGCCATTCTGGTTCTGGCATTTTTACCTGTGGCCTGTAGAAAACCTCTGTAAGGTAAGGAGCTAAATTGATGCACATGGAGAGATTTAGTGACTCCACCTAATCAGGTGAATTTCTTCTTACAATTGGTTTTATTTTAGAAGATTAAGAGGGTACAATGTTTTTGCTGCATGGATACCTTGTGTAGTAAGCTGGGGCTTTTGCCTGCTCACTCCAGAATGGAGTTCATTGCGCCCGACAGATGAGTTTTCACCCTCCCTCCTTTCCAACTCCCTTCTCGGATTTCAACGTCCTTTACATCCTGAGTGCCTGTGAGCATCCTTGCTCAGCTCCCACTTATTAGAACACATGGTGTTGGTTTTTTCCTTCCTGAGATAATTCACCTAGATTAATGGTCTCCGGTTCCATCCGAATTGTTGCAAACGACCCCATTTCATTCCTTTTTTGGGCTGAGTACTATTCCGTGAAATGTGAATACCACATTTTCTTTGCCCACTTGTGAGTTGATGAGCACTTGGGCTTATTACACTTCTTTGCAACTGTGAACTGTGTTGTAACAAACATCTGGGAGTGGTGTCTTTTGACACAGAGTTCTTTTCCATTCGGAAGATGCCTCCCAGTGGGATTGCAACATCAGGTGGTAGGTCAGCATTTATTTCTTTGGGGAAGTCCATGTTATTTTCCATAGAGGTTGTACTAATTGGCAAGTCCATCTCCAGTTTGCAGGCTTTCCTTTCTCTATGCATAATCAGAGCATTTATAGTTTCTTGCCATTTTACTAATGGCCATTCTGAGGGGTAAGGTGGTATCTCATTGTAGTTTTAATTTCCATTTCCCTGATGATTAGTGATACTGAGCATTTTTCATATGTTTTTGGCCAAATATCTATGTTCTTTTGAAAAGCTTCTATTCATATATTTTGCCCAATTTTTGATGGAGTTGTTTGTTTTCTTCTTGCTGATTTGTTTGAGCTGTTTGCAGATTCTGGATAGTAGTCATTTGTTGAATATATAAGTTTGCGAATATTTTCTTCCATTCTATGGTTTGTCTATTCACTATGTTATTTCCCCTGCTGTGCAGAAGCTGTTTAAGGTAATTAAGTCCCATTTATTTATTTTTCATGTTCCTGTATTTGCCTTTGGGATCATAATTACAAATTCTTCATCTAGGCCAATGTCTAGAAGAATTTTTCCACATTTCTTCTAGAATATCTAAGGTTTCATGCATTACATTTAATTTTGTATACATCGTGAATTAATTTCTGAACATGGTGAGGGACAGGGACCCTGTGTGTCCTTCTGAATGTGGCTATCCAATCCCAGCACCACTCAGGGATTAAGGCTTCCTTTCCCTACTGTATCTTGTTTTCTGCTTTGTGAGATTAGTTGGTCCTACCTCCATGGTTTTATTTCTGAATTTCCATTCTGTTCATTTGGTCTCTGTCTCCACTTTCACGCCAGTGCTGTGCTGTTTTGGTTATGACAACCTTGTAGTATGATATGCAATTGGGTAATGTGATGACTGTAGATTTGTTCTTTTTGTTTAGAATTGCTTTGTCTATTTAGGGTCACTTTCTGGAGCCAGATAAAGCGAAGAATTACATGTAATAGACTAATTCTAACACCAATGTCATCCGTGAACTATGACATTGATATCTTGGTATCTGTCCACCATGTTTGGCAACATGGACATATTAACAATGTTGATTCTGACAATCCGTAAGCAAAGAATGTTTTTCCATTTTCTTGTGTCAGCTGCAATTTTGTTCATCAGAGTTTGTAGTTCTCCCTGCAGAGATCTTTGAGCTCCTTGGTTAAGTATGTTTCTAGATATGTGATTTCCTTTGTAGCTATTGTGAATGTTGCTGAGTCTTTGGCTTTAATCTCAGCATTTTTTGTTATTAAGGCATAAAGAAACTACTGATTTGTGTACGTTGGTTTTGCAATATAAGATTTCACTGAATTTATTTATAAATTCTAGGATTCTTTTGGTGCTGTTTTTAGGGTTTTATAGATACAAGTTAACATCATTAGCAAATGGAGTTAGTTTAATCTCCTGTTTCCCAGTTTGGATGCCCTTTATTTCTTTCACTTGCCTGATTGAGTAGGACTCCAGTACTATGGTGAACAGAAGTCGTGAAGCAGACTCTTTGCTACATTTCTTCAGGAGAATGCTTTCAACTTTTCTCTATTTTGTATGATGTTGGTTGTGGGTTTGTCATACCTGGCTTTTATACTTTTCAGCTATGTTCTTTTCATGCCCTGTGTGTTGAGGTTTTTATGTGAAAGAGTGATAGATATTATCAAATTCCCCATCTGCATCTATCGAGATGATCACGTAGTCTCTATTTTTGTGTCAGTTTATGTAGTGAATCATGTTTATTGATTCTGAACCTTCCTTGCATCTCTGAGATGAAACCTCAGTTTGCTCATAGTGAATTACCTTTCTGATGGACTGTTTATTTCGGTTGGCTAGTATTTTCTTGAGAATTTTTGCATCTATGTTAATAAGTCGTTTGTTCTGTAGTTTTCTTTTTTACTGTGTTTTCTTCTGGTTCTGGTATCAAGATGTCAATGGCTTTATAGAATCAGTTAGGGAGGTGTTCCTTCCAATGTTATAGCAAATGTTAGCAGGATTGGTGCTAGTTGTTCACTGTAGGTCTGGCAGATTTTGGCTGTGAATACATCTTATGTGGGACTTTTCTTGTTGTTGTTGGAAGATTTTTAATTAGTGCTTTAATCTCACTACTCATTATTGTTCTGTTCAGAATTTCTGTGTTGCTTGAGTCAAGCTTAAGATGTGTCTTCCCAGAAACGTATCCATTTCCTCTATGTTTTCTGGCTTGTTTAAAAAGAAGTTTTTGCAGTATTCATAGGTGGTATTTTATATTTCTGTGGTTTCAGTAGTAATGGTTTTGATTGAGGTTATGGAGTCCTTTCTCTTGCATGTTTAGTTAATCTGGTTAATGGCCTGTCGGTATTTTATCATTTGAAACAGCCAGTTTTTGTTGCCTTGCTCTTTTTTTTTTTCTTTTTTTTTTCCTTTTTGGTTTCTGCTTCATTCAGTTCTGCTCTGAGCTTTGTGATTTGTGTTCTCCTGCTGGATGCAGGTTTGATTTTTTCCTGGAGAGGTGACATTGGGTTGTTAATCTGTAATCATTTTGTCTTTTCAATACAGGCATGTAGGCTGTGAACTTTTCCCTGAGGAATGCTTTTTCCATAGTCTGTAGAATTTGAAAAATCATGTCCTTTTTCTCATTTGTTTTAGGAATCTATTGATTTTCACCCTAATCTCATCATTAACCCAAAGATTGTGTAGTAACAGGCTGTTTCATTTCCATGACTTTATGTAGATTTAGTGTTTCCCTTGAAATTTATTTCTAGTTTTATCTCACTTTGGTCTGAGAAGATGTAGGGTATGATTCTGATTCGTTTGAAATGCTGAGACGTGTTTTGTGGCTTCCCATATCAATCATGGAAAATGTGCTGATGGAAAGAACATATATTTATTGGTTTGGGGTGGAATGTTCCATAAATATCTATGAAATCCATTTGTTCTAGAGTTCCATTTGGATCCAGTTTTTCTTTATTCATTTTTATCCTCAGTGATCTATCCACTTCTGTCAGTAGGATGTTGAAATACCTGGCAATTAAGATGCCACCGTTTGTTTCTTTACTATGATCTAGTAGAATTTGCTTTAAGTATCTGGGAGCCCCTATGTTAATTGCATTTACATGTGGGATTGTTATGTCTTCTTGCTGACTTGTTCCTCTTAGCATTATATAATGACCACCTGTATATAAATGGTACAATAATGGTCTTTTTGTACCATTGTTGATTTATTGTCTATATTATCTAATGTGAGAATGATTACATCTGTTTGCTTTGGGTTTCCATTTGCATGGAATATTTTTTCCCATTACTTTATTTGAGTTTGTGAGTCTTTGTGAGTAAGATTTGTTTATTGGATACAGAAAATACTTAAGATTTTTTTTTTTTTTTTTCATTATTCATTAAGCCAATCTATGTCTTTTATGCTGGGCATCTGGACCATTCATGTTGAGTTTGGATATGTGGGATCCACTCTGTTCATCATTCTGGATAACAGTAAGCTGTTTTGTTTTCTCTCCTGTGCTGTTGTTGTAAAAGTATCATGAACTTTAACTTTTGGAAATTTTTACAGTGGTGTGTAGCTATCATGCACTTTTGAGCATTTCTTGTAAAGCAGGTCTAGTGGTAACAAATTTTCTTAGGGTTTGATTGTATGGAAAAAGTTTTATCTCTGTCCAGGCACAGTGGCTCAACCCTATAACCCCAGCACTCTGGGAAGCCAAGGCAGGTGGATTGCCTGAGCTCACCAGTTTGAGGCCAGCCTGAGCCAGAGTCTCTAAAAATAGCCAGGAGTTGTGGCGGGCACCTATAGCCCCAGCTCCTTGGGAGGCTGAGGCAAGAGAATTGCTTGAGCCCAAAAGTCTGAGGTTGCTGTGAGCTGTGACGGCACTCTACTGAGGGCAATAAAGTGAGACTCTGTCTCAAAAAAAAAAAAAAAACGTTTTATTTCTCCATCATTTGTGAAACTTAGTTATAAAAGATATAGCATTCTTGGCTGGTGGTTGTTCTGTTGTAGAAGACTGAAAATAGAACCCCAGCACTTAAGGTTTGCAAAGTCTCCACAGAGAAGCTGCTGTCAGCTGGATGGATTTTGCTTTGCGAGTTCCTTGTGCTTTTGTCCTACAGCTTGTAGAATTTTCTTCTTCATTTCTACTTTGGTCACACTGAGGACCATATGTCTTAGAGATGTCCTACTTGTTATGAATCTTCCTGGTATTCTTCTAATATCTTGTATTTAGTTATGTGAATCTCTGCCAATACTAGGGAAGTTTTTATCAATAATTCCCTCAGACAGGTTTTTTAAAGATTTTTTCTTTTTTTCTCCCTCTCAGAAACTTAGCTTGTTTCACATAGTCCCATATTTCGTTACTTCCCTCAGTGACTATTTATTCTTCTTTATTCTTGTCTTCTGCACCTCTGACTGACTAGCTTAGATTGAACGCCTTGTCTTCAACCTTTCAGATGTTTTTCCCTCCTGCTTGGTCTAACTTGTTACTGAAACTTTCTGCTGTATTATGTAATTCTCTGAAAGATTCTCCCATTAAAGTTCTGTTATATCCTTTCTTATGTTGTCTACCTCTTTAGAAAGATTGTCATATTTTTCATTCATATCCTGAGGTATTGTTTTGGTTGTTTTGGTTTTCAGCTTTCTCTTTAGTTTCATTCATATGGTTTGCCATCCATATTCTAAATTCCATTTCTAACCTGTAAGGATTTCCTCTTGCCAGGTCCAGTGCTGTGGATCTGGGGTGATTCCCTGGCATTGTCCTCACTTTCTCATGTTGCATAATTCTTTTAATGGTTTCTTCTCTTCTAAAACCTCTTCTCTAACTCAGGGCCGAAAGGCTGTGGTGCATTTTTTCTCCTTCACTGGGAACTCTGCTATTTGGTGAGGAGGAAGAGGCACCTACAGAGCACTTGTGTGCTACTCTGGATGAGCAGGGGGTGGGTGGATGCCCTGGCCACCAAGAGGGCATCTGTTCTCCTGTGTTGTCCTATTCTCCTGTGATGCTGGTGCGGGGGGATAGTTGTTCAGATTGGACGGTTGGTCCATACCTGTCAAAAACTTGGGAGGAGGGTTGGATAAGTCTCTCTCCATGGAGGCAGGAAATGTGACCTTGGCCGGTGACTTGGCAAGTTGTGGAACCTTGGACAGGGCCTGTGTAGGCTGTGGGACATTGACAAGTGTGCCAGGATCTTGGCAGGTGGCCAGATAGGTCAGGATTCCTTGACTGGCAACTGAGTCGGTCATGGGACCTACACTGGGGCCTGGGTGGGTTGCAGGGCTACAGCTAGTGTTGGGGCAGTTTATATCATCTTGGTGGGTACCCGGAGACTTTGTGAGACTATAGTCAGTGGTGGGACAGATTGTGAGCTCTTTGCAGGTTCCTGGACATGTGACAGAATGAAGAAAACTATGTTTCAGCTCCATGTAGGTAAATGTAAAAGATGTATTCGGCCATCTTTTTTATGGCCGAATATTATTCCATGGCACACATATATCACAGTTTGCATTCTTGGGTTGATGGGCATTTGGGTTGCTTCCATGACTTGGCAATTATGAATTGAGCCATGGTAAACATTTTGGTGCAAATGCCTTCATGGAAAAATGGTTTTTGTTCTTGGGGGTAGCTACTTAGTAATGGAATTGCAGAATCAAATGGAGGGTCTATTTTTAGTTCCTTGAGGATTCTCCATACTTCTCTCCAAAAAGGTTGTAATTTTTTGCAGTCCCACAGCAGTGTAGAAGTGTTCCTTTCTCTCCACGTCCACACCAGCATCTGCAGTTTGGGGACTTTGCGATGTGAGCTAATCTTACTGCAGTTTGATGACATCTCAGGGTTGTTTTGATGTGCATTTTGCTGATGATTAAAGATGATGAGCATTTTTCTTTTGTTTGTTGGTCATTCGTCTGTCATCTTCAGAGAAGCTTCTCTTCAAGTCTCTTGCCCACTTATAAGGAGCTTGTTTGGACTTTTGTTTAATTTGAGTTCTCTGTAGATTCTAGTTATCAGGCCTTTGTCATTTATCTCTCCCAGTCCATGTCTTTTCAATTCCATCTATACCCAGAGGTAAGTGATATTTCACCACATGCTTGAGTTATGCTCCTACTTGTAGCTACAGGAGGAATAGAGATATAGAACAGAGATAAAGTCCTATTGTGACTTTGTAAAACTTTCCCAGTTCAGAGAAAATTTGTGGAAAATTCTAGAAAAAGTTACCTTGCCAGAATAAATTTATTTTCTAAAATACACATTGCTCTATTTCTTGTGAGGCAATGTTTTTTTCTTCAGGGCTGTATGTTGCTATCTAATGTAGGAAAAGTTAACATTTCCAGAACAGACCGATTTATAGATTCATAGATCCATTTCTTCTCTATACCCTCCTCACTTCTTCTATGGAGCAAAATATCCTAAAATGTGTTTATGCATTGATATTTACAGATTAGACTCAAAATGAGAGGGAAAAATGGTATTTTAAAGGATATTTTTCATATTAAACAGTAATAAACTAATATCCTCTGGAATGAAATTTAAACCCTAAATAGGGATATTTTACATATATTAATGTATTTTCCTTATACTTTTAATTGCACATGTTACTTAGAAGAAATACTGTGAAAAACTAGAAATAAATTTAATTTCACTATTAAGTTTTCTTTATTCAGCATAATTACTTATTTTGTATGCCTTAGGAGATCATAGATTACTCTAGACGATGGTTCTTGACTACTAGTAATTCCCACTCAATAACACCTGTAAAGAAGTTAAGATAGTTTCCAAAATGAAGAGTTTATCAAGATCTTTCTTTTTAAGAACTGTTAATTTCCATTCTTGAATATTCTTCTAAGAATACTAATCATCAAGATGTTAGAAAACTTGCTTTACATAACGTCGCTACCTCTTTTTGGAGGAGCAATTTAAAATCAGCAGTAATTCTTTAAGTAGCTATTAGTTTTTGAAACTATTAATTATTTGATAAGCAATGTGTGTTTTTTCAATGCCATAGGACACCTATAGGAGACATAGTCTTTATTCTAACCAGAAATATTTTTTAATTCAAAGAAGGCAATGGTGTCTTAAAAGATAATGCATATATTAGAAAAAAATCTGGGAGTGCTAAAGTGCTGTCTCAACATGATTTACTGTTGTGAGGTCATCATAAACAGATCATAAAATATGTTAAGGACAAATACGTGCAAGTAGTACTTATCTTTTGCAAGTTGTAATCAGTGGCCTTCAGTTTGAATGAATGGTCGTGGTTCAAACCTATAAAAAAAAGAGGCAGTATTAAAATAATGCTGCAGACTGATGTTAAAACCTACTCCAAGTTATTTCTAGGCTACCTATATTCTAGGTAAAACATCTTTGTTTCATTGGATTCTTCCTTTTCTAGTTTTTTGGCCATCATTTGACTCCTCTGAGGTAACCAAACACACATTATAATCAAGTTGCCATGAATTGTGAAGGGTTAGCTTTCACCTTAATTGCAGTCAAAAACATTAGCTTGCCATAGTGTCATGAATGTGGGCAGAAAACACATGAGCCTCCTTCTTCAGAGACAACAAACTTTATTCTTCAGTACAGGGTGGTCAATATGAGCTTTATATTTTTGTCAATTCCCCTTGCTCTCAAGATCAAACAAGGGTGAGAGTAAGTGGCCCAGGTGGATGCTGAGTGGGCAATGATTTATGTTACACGGAGGAATGCCAAACCTAGGAAGCACCAATTTTTATTTGGGGGGGCAAGCAAATTTTTTACAGGATACAGGCCTCCTTGTTATATCGGACAGAGAATAAACCTTCCCTCTATGCCAGAAGTCACAGTCTGTATCTACCAATACTCTTTACTATGAAAATAACCTTGAAAAGATAAGAAAAAAAAATTTGTCACTTAAATATCTCTCAGGACACACAGACATGTGGAATCTTTCTTTTTCTTTTCTTTTTTCTTTTCTTTTTTTTGAGACAGTCTCACTATGTCTCCCTCAGTAGAGTACCGTGGAGTCACAGCTCACAACAACCTCAAACTCTTGGGCTTAAGTGATTCTTTTGTCTCAGCCTCCCGAGTAGCTGGGACTACAGGTGCCCACCACAACGCCCAGGTAGGAATCTTTCTTAATAGAGGTCTTATTGTCCACTAGCAATCTATGTCCAGCAAGAAAAAGAGTCAACTGAACCTTGAAGATAGAAGAGGAAGGAGTTTTATTTCAGCCGGAGGAGCTGTGACAGACTAGAATCTAAAATGACAGAGTTCCTGGATCAGCTTTTATTGGACTCACAAGAAAACAGACAAAGGAGTTACCATATGACCTCTCATTGGAGGTGTCAAATCGTATACTGGGTTTACAGAAGCGGAAGCAAGAAGCAAGCATTAGTTTCAAGGACCCAGGACACTACCATTTACAAATTGCTAAAGGCTGCATTACCATGGGGAGAACCTTGCAGGTGTGTCCCTGGGCTTCTCTGAGAAGCCTTTGCTTTTTTAGACTTTACTTTTCCAGGGTATCCTCCTTCATTCTTATTAATTTAGAGCACAGTGAAATTAAGAATCCCTGTAAAAATGTGACTTGAATTATGGTGATTTGCAGACAGGAGATAGGCTCCCATGTATTTATATAATACAGTATCCAATTCTGATTCTTAATTTTTCCCCCTGCTTTTCCTTACATATTACAGTGTCAACTAACATATACATACAATAAAATTTTGCCTAATTTTTGGCTGTGAATATGGAAATTGAATCATGCAATTGCTCATAAACCCAATAGAATGATTTCCCCTTAGATCCACACAATTCTACAATGCTGCACAGGGTCAGTTTTCTAAGAAGCTCTATCCTAGCTAGAGCAACAGGAAAATAGGGCTTGTTTTCCAGCATCTTTCACACCAGTCAGTAATCTACAAACCACAATTAACCCTGTACCTGTACTTATGGGGAAAATACTGTGTCCTCTCTAACCAGAAGCTTTCATGGCTCTACAGTAGAACATTTGATTTATCACAGGGGAATAATTTTGTTGGCAAAATTTTTATAATGATTATACATTCTTTTACTGATTTATTTTTCTTTCATTATCTCAATGTCTTCAGAACTAGGATGGCACACAGAATATTTTAGCACTTATAAATAATAACAATAAATTATATGTACAATAATTTTTCATTTAAGCTCTTAAATCATCATATAGGTTAACAGAAGGTTGTAGGAAAGGAAAACATATGCCCCCTAGGGGGTTAAACAGTCTGTTCCAAAGCAAGGATATTTCTAATTTGGAATAGTTAAAGCAATATTTTATGTCTCAAAAACTTTTACTATATGCTTTAGACTTGATTACTTTATCAAATGTCTCCAATCTTGTGAAAATATTCCCTGATATTTAATTAACTGAAACCTTCTTCTCTTCAGATGTAACCTCAATTGTAATTAGAAATGCATGTGTCAACATTTCTAATTAGGGTTGGTAATTAATATTTATTGAGGGTGCACAGGGCAGGTGGTGATGTTCTAGACCCTTGAGTAGCTTGAGCAGAATTTCAGAGAAAAAAACATTACGGCTGTGTCTACATGGCAAAGCACACTCTCAAGTTTAGAAATTAAAATAAGAGAAGTCAGTTTAGCAACGGTCATGTTACTCCAAATATATTATGGTTTGACAATGGAGAAACAAGCCAGGCTGACAACAAGGAGGCCAATGTTCTTTGGGTTTTGTTTTTGCCCCTCAAATGTGTTCTTTTTTTAAATTTTTTTTTTATTATTAAATCATAGCTGTGTACATTAATGCAATCATGGGGCACTATACACTGGTTTTATAGACCGTTTGACACATTTTCATCACACTGGTTAACATAGCCTTCCTGGCATTTTCTTAGTTATTGTGTTAAGACATTTACATTC
>CAUYPK010096479.1:0-64007 GCA_963574355.1 Loris lydekkerianus
TGCAAATCTCCTTGATGTTGGCTGTGTTCCCCAGAAGCAAAACACAAAGTGAAGATTCACGGTGAGTGATTCATTAAGAAAAAACGAGTAGGATGTATGTACTCCAATCCGCACAAATAATCAACACGTTGAATCCCACAAAGGCATAAATGTGGGAGGGGCAGTGGGTCCTCGCACCGTCTTTGAGGTCTTCCAGTGCTGTACGGGGGGGCCAGGTCCCCATGAGCTTTCCTCAGCGAATGTGCCTCTCCCAGCGTGCTGTACCATCCACTAATTTGCTTGTTATCTCCCCCCCAGCTAGGCCGTAAGCTCCCTGAGGGCAGCGTTTTCTATCCATTTATTTTGATGTGGGCCCCCTATGCTTAGAAGAGGACCTGGAACATACCAATTGATCATCAATAATCATCAAAGAAATAATTAGGCTTGGGTATGTGTGAAGGCCTACGGGGCCAGGCACGGTGGCTCGCACCGGTAGCCCCGACACTTAGGGAGGCTGAGCCAGGAAAATCACTGGAGCTCAGGTTGAAGTGAACCTATAACGACTGCACTGCCCTCATCCTGGGGCAACAAAGTGAAATCTTGTCTCATAAAAAAGAGAGAGACATATGCCAGGGGGGACAGGTTCAAACCCAGCTCCGGCCAAAAACTGCAAAAAAAAAAAAAAAAGAGAGAGAGAGAGAGAATTTGTTACTCACACTTTCCAAGAGGAGTGGGCGTCCCCCTGCCATGTGGGGCCAGTGTGAGAGGGTGGGCGGGAGGCAGAGAGGGCAAGCGGGTAATGTGGGTAGGAGCCCTCATTGTGATTTCCAGGAAGGAGCAGGACAGGCAGGGTGAGCGGGTTTAGGATTGGCTAACTTGAATAATTTGAACAGTCCTGGGGTGTAGGGACTGCCCCTGGTTGCGTAGTAGCTGGTTCTGGGGAGATCTGGGCAGGGGAAGAGTGTCCACAGTGTCACAGCCCAGCAAAAGCGGTTAGTCTGCGTGTGGTGGGCCTGCTCCCGGCGAGTCCTGCGTTACCTCTGGGAAGTGGACGGCCCTAGTGGCAGCCCCTCCAGTGTCAGAGGGGCTGTAAGAGGTCAGAGTATCAGAAGGAACAAACATACTCGACACCATCACGCCCTCACTCCCCAAGGAGGACCTCTTGCCCCTTGCCCTGTTCTGAACCTCCAATCTTTCCGAGTGATGCAAAATTGGATGTGCTCAGACACTCCCCCCAGAAGGGATTAGCAAGACCCCACGCTCCAGTTTCACCCCAAATCAAGCTCCTGGATGTAACAACAAAGAACTCGGGCTTCCCACCACTTCCTGACTGTGTGGACTCGCCAACACAAATGACCCTTGGGGCTGCAGGAGACGCTCGCTGAACTCCCCAGCGACACACTGTGTGAGTCACACTATGTCACATTCTGGAAAAGACAAAACTATGGAGACTATGGAAATATCAATTGTTGCCAGGGGATGGGGGGAAGGGGACAGGAGAAAGGGATGAATAGGGCGAGCAGGTGTGATGCTACAATGGTGATCTACAGTGGTGGATGCACAACATTCATCCCTTGTGACAACCCACAGAACTGTGGACCATGAAGTGAGACTTAATATACACTGTGGACTTTAATTAATAATAATGTATCAACATTGAGTGGCGCCCGTAGCTCAGCGGGTAGGGCCTCGGCCACATACACCGAAGCTGGTAGGTTTGAACCCTTCCCGGGCCTGCCAAACAACAATGACAACTGCAACAATAACAAAAAATAATAGCTGGGCGTTGTGGTGGGTGCCCATAGTCCCAGCTTCTTGGGAGGCTGAGGCAAGAGAGTTGCTTAAATCCAAGAGTTTGAAGTTGCTGTGAGTTGTGACTCCACAGCACTCTACCCAGGGCAACAGCTTGAGATTGTGTCTCAAAAAACAAACAAAAAAAGGAATAAAAATAACGTATCAACCTTGGTTCATCAATTATAATATACGTACCACACCAATGCAAGATGTTAGAAACAAGGAAAATCGCTAGAGTGGGGTATATGGGAACTAATTGCTCCGTTTTTCTATTTTTCTATAAATCTAAACCTTCCAAAGAATAAAATCTATTAGTTAAAAAAAAGGAGTAAATTGACAATGCTTATTTCTTTGTGAGGAACTGAGTGCTTTTTGTTTGTTTGTTTATATTTCTGGCTGTAATCCCAACATTTCAACTGTGAAATGTTTTCTACATGTTTTCTACATTTTTTCCATTGTTTCTACATTTTTTAAATCACATGATCGATACATTAAAAACGTCCTTATCGAAAAAATTCAGAATGCTAAGAAAGCATGCAGAGTGAAAAGTCAACCCCATTTCATCCCATATGTACAACTTGGGGTGAATTGTCGCAAATGTTCTCCATGCGTTTCCATAGACGTATGTATCTATACCAGCATGGGACTGTATCAGTTGGAAAGGGCTCCTAGGAGAGTTTACTAAAAGTGATTTAAGCAAACGGTGTTTTCATTTCACCCACAATCCAAGAATTTTGCACTTAAGTAGGTCTGAGAGTTAGCTCAGTAGCTCAGGGACGTTTGGTGGCCCCAGAGTCCAGATGATTTTCAAGGACCTTCCTTTACATTTGTGACCTTGTGGCTACAAGATGAGCATACCCCTCCCCCCGTGCACCTGCTATAGCCCTCTGTGCTCAAGGCAAGAAGAGGAAACGGTTGCCACATCCCCCAGCTGGAGGTTTCATCAGGAAAGCAAAGATTTCCCAGAAAGCTACCAACAGATTTCTATACATGTTTCATTTGCCAGATGTGTCCCATGGCCACCTCTAGGCGTGGTTAATTACTTGAGAAAGGCAAGTAATTAACTCCTTCCACCACTAGAGGGAACAGCATCAAAGAAGGCGGTTGACAAATGCTTTGGAGATGGCCACAGCTGTATCTCATAAAACAGCTGTTTCACTTGTATATGTTTTCCACTAACAATGTCTTAAAGAGTCAGTACACTCACATCATTCTTTTTAACTCTGCATGGTATTCCATAGTATAAATAGATGGTAATTTACGCGTTGATAAACATTTAGATTGCTCCTAACTCTCTATGATTTCAAACAATACTGCTACGGACGTCTGGTATGTGTTTCTGGAAGCAGATGTGAAAGTGTTGTGGACTCAATATCAGCACAATTATTTGTCAAATGATAAGGGTGTTTGGAAACTGGTCGATTCTGCTGACCCCCTCCCCAAGAAATGGACCGATGTATATAGCCACTGATGTCACATTCCTAATTGCCTCATTCTCATGCCCCTGTCAACAGTGGAAAATTTAAAATTTATTTAAAGGAGGAGCAAAAATATTACATTGTTTTATTTTTAACTACTGGATTACTGGGTGTTTCTGTTGATTCTCTCGGTTGTTTATAGCATAACAGATAATTATGGGAACAGCAAATAATAGTCTTATCTCTTTTCAATGTTTGTACCTTTTCTGTGGATTAGCGCCTTTTTTATTTGGGGGATGAGGGGTTTAAAAGTCTTTTTCAGCTGAAGGCTTAGTTCACTTATGCCGTATTTATCATTGTCTAATTGGTGCATTTGAGGCTAATGTTTTGTCATCATACACAGCTTTTGCCATGTGTTGATTTTTTTGTCACTATTTCCAAATACTTTTTTAGCATTTTTTAATTGGATGAGGGGAGTTTATTATGTATTCATTTGTCACTTTTATGCTTATTACTTTAAACAATTCAAAGTTATATACTTAATAATAACAAATTCAAGAAAATGCCTCATTCATGTGGCTAAATTAAAAATTCCACACTCACCTCCAACTCTCTTCCCCAAAAGTAATTGCTACTCACAGTTTTGGATTCTTACTTTTTTTTTTTTTTTTTTTTTGAGACAGAGTCTCACTGTGTCGCCCTGGATAAAGTGCATTGTTGGATCGCATAAGCTCAGGAGTTGAAGGTTACAGAGAGCTATGATGATGCCACTGTACTGTACTCCAGCCTGTGTGACAAACTCTCTCTATTCTCAGTAAATTTTTGTTTACTTTATTTGTCAATAACTGAGAGTAGTGAATTTTTTCAACCTTCCACTACGAGTATGGATTCACACATTTCTCTTTGAACTTCTATCAGTTTGTGCTTTATTGTTTTGAAGCTGTGTTATTAAGTGCATAAAGTTTTATAACTATAAGGTGGCACCTGTGGCTCAAAGGGCACCAGCCCCATATGCCCGAGGTGGCGGTTTCAAACCCAGCCCCAACCAAAAACTGCAAAAAGGATTTATAACTACAGACTTGTCTCACATATCAACATTTTAATTGATGATGGACTGCAAATATGACAATGGTACCATAAGATTAAAGTGGATAATATCATGGAACTGAAAATTTTTCTATTTATAATATCACGGAACTGAAAATTTTCTATTGCCTAGTGACATAGCCATTATAATGATGTAGTTACCACTATATTTTCTATGTTAAGATATGTCTAGACACACAGATACTTTCCACTCTGTTACAATTGCCTACAGTATTTGGGACAGTGACACATCGCCCAGGTGTGGGGTGGGCCACGCCATCTAGGTTTGTGTAGGCACACTCCCTGATGTTTGCACAACAATGACAAAATTGCCTAGTGACACATGTGCCCACTTTCTTAAGCAATGCATGATTGTGTTATAACTCCTTGGTATATTGTAAGAGAAGCAAAACTCTTCTCTTACAATAATTTCCACTTTGAACTCAAGAAGGAAGATCACTTGAGCCCAGAAGCTAAAGGTTGCTGTGAGCTAGGATGATGCTACTGCACTCTAGCTGGGGTGACAGAGTGAGACCCTATCTCAAAAGAAAAATTATGTGAAGAAAGGAAAAGGAGGGGGTCATATTCAAGGAAAAAGAGGTGATTTGGTAATGGAAAATTTTCAGGCATTAGAGTGCAGTTTATTTGGGGGCTTGGGGCCCTTCTAGACCAACTCCAATTAAGCCATGAGGTAATTCCAAGCACACATTCAGACCTGCTTGTTGGGACTGGTTTGACCCTTGGCCAGTCAGAAATGACAGAAGATAGCATGAAGAATCAGATGACAAGTTCACTTTGTGGCTAAAGCATTGGGGTCACTGGCAAGGAGCCAAGTCCTACCCTGAGTGTCACCAGGTATTAGCAAGATTTGGAAGAGAGACCAAAAATTATTGTAAATTGTACCCAGGATTTGCTTTAGTTGGGTATGGTGAGACACACAGACATGAAAAGGAATGCCATAAGTTTTATATATATCCCTAGAAACAGAAGGTGTGGCATACCGGTCCACAGTGCCACATGGCACCACACCACACAGGGCTGCAGCAGGGCAGGGCAGGGGCAGAGGGATCAAGGTTAAAACTACAGGCAGCCTGGGAGGCCGAGGTGGGTGGATTGCCTGAGCTCGTAGGTTCAAAACCATCCTGAGCCAGAGTGAGACCTTGTTTAAAACAAAAAAAATAGCTGAGCATTTTGTCAGGCGCCTGTAGTCCCAGCTACTTGGGAGGCTGAGGCAAGAGAATTGCTTGAACCCAAGAGTTTGAAGTTGCTGTGAGCTATGACTCTATGGCACTCTACTGAAGGTGGCAAAGTGAGACTCTGTCTCTAAAAAAAAGTAAAAATACAGGCAAGATTCTTTATTGTGATTTTGGTGAAAGGCCAGGCACAGCAGAGTGAACAAGCTGTGGGTTGGGTGGCTTGAGTAGCTCTAGTGGGCTTTGGGGTAGAGGCTGTCCCCAGTTGCCTGAGATCTGGCCCTGGAGGGACTGGGGCAAACACCAGCAAGGCAGTCCTCCCTCAGGGAGGCAGAGAGGGTGCAGATTTTGGATTGGCTGGTTTGCCTACGAAAGACACACTTGACTTGCAGGCAAGTATTGAGGTAAAATCTGTAGAAATTCTCTGGCCCTGGGAGGGGCAGTCTCTCCAGGATCAGCAAGGAGCTGTATGTCAAATCATCAGAAAATATAGAAAATAAAACAGCACAATGAATACAAAAGTGTCAGCGCACAGTGGGCCCTGAGGATCAGGGACGGGATGAGGGTGCTGGCAAATTGGAAGATAAGACATGTTTACCTGGGGACCTGCCAGTTCTCAGAAGGCCGCCACCCCTCTAGCCTTCTGACACTTCGTGGCTAAGTCTTCAAGGCAATGCCCAATAGTCCTCAGAAACAGAAAATCGTGTTTGCAGCAGGAAGGTCTTGCCTCTCAGTTCTCCCCAGCTCATGACACACAAAAATAAAGGCAAATGTCTGCGCAAAGGATTTTTTTAATTAGTGAATTTCTATGAAAAACTTTACAAAGATATACAATTTAAATCACTTTTCACGGTTACATTTAGCAATTCATCTCCATTGCAATGAATAAAATAACAACCATCTGAGCGATTTCAGAAAAATGCACAATGAAGTCAGTCTGTTCCTCTGTCTGGTTTCCATTAGGCAGGAGAGGAATCCAGCTCCCTGCCGATGAGCTTCCGAGGAGAAGGCAGACAAGGAGAGAGGCCTGAAGATGGGCACACAGGCAGGGTGGCAGTCTGCAAACCCACCCATGGGGACCAGCCATGTTCCCTGCATCTCCAGGACATTAAACAGAGAGTCCGTGGTGACAGGAAGCCGCGGCAGGCCCGACCAGAGCGTCTGGGCTAATCAAAAAGGCCCTTGGCCAGCAGCAGAAGAGGCAACAAGTGGAGTCCTCTGAGATGACAAAGCAGCTCCTTTGCCCTTGTCCTCAGAGGCCTGGGCAATTGCCCTCGCTCCAGCACAAAACAAGTGCTGACGCCACACACTGCTGTGACCCGGGGTTTACAATCCTAGATGGTAGGAGGAGGAAGGGCTCCGCCCACCTCTTCTCTGCTTCCCATCAGGGAATGAGGCACCAAAACCTGTGCATGTCATTTCTTAGCCATTTTTATAACCATCCAACATCTGCGCGCCCCTCCCGGGAGCCACTGGGCATCATGAACTGGGGCAGGCAAAGAACAAGACCCGGCCAGGAGGGAAGGGAAGCAAGGGGCCCCCCCAACCAGCAACTACCACCTGCTGGCTGGACTGGACTGTGGTGGGGTTGGAAACAAGGCACATCCTCCCCACGCTTAGGAATTGAGTCTACTGGGGAGCAAAAAAGGACACACATAAATTCTTCAGAGCCAGGGCGGAATGTTCAGGACTAGGAGTCCAAAGTAAGTACAGAACTAGCCGTGGGGCACTGAACTTGGGTTTTAAAAGCACAGCCAGAGGAGCGGTGTCTGCAAAGGCAAGGAGGCAGGATGCTCAGTGTGCACTCAGGGTGGGTAAGAGACGAGGACAGCTGCAGAGAGGCGCTGCAGGGCCCCGTGTGCAATTCCAGGACAGAGAGACCAGGGATGGGAGGGCCCCAGAGCAAGGCCAGGAGGCAAGATGCAAGCAGGTCATCTGTCTGACAGGTCAGAGCTGAACTTTGGGGGGGGGGGGGTCTCTCCATCACCATCAGGGAGGAGGCCAGACAGCCCAGAGGCAGGAGATAGGGGCCAAGGCTGTGACAATGGTCACGCACAGGGAAGGATTCCTGACCAGTGATCACAACAGAGGAAAGGAGGAGCAGAGAGAGAGAGGAGAGCTAGACATGACTTGAGTTTCAAGCACAAAAGACTAAAATCTTAGAGATACAAGGAAAAAAATAGGAAGGCTGGAGGGCAGGCCTCTGGGGGCTGTTCTAAGTTCTGACAGGTGCCCAAAGGTGGAAGAGAGGTCAGGGCAAGGGACAGTAATGACACCCATCCATACTGGCACTTCACGTTCAGGACACCTGATAAGGTCAGCCAGGCAGGTGAGAGATGAGGAAACAGGAAATATAAATGGCAGGCAGAGGTCACCCAGCGTGTCACCTCAAGGCCTGGCTAAGCTCCCAGGTCTGTTGTAGTCCAGAGCCTCTTCCTGTCCTCCTACTCAGGAGGCTGAGGCAAGAGGATCTCTTGAACTCAACACTTTGAGGTTGCTGTGAGCTATAGCAACGCCACAGCACTCTACCTACAGTATAGAGTGAGACTCTGTCTCAAAAAAACAAAAAACAAAAACAAAAACAACAAAAACCAAACAATGTTTTTGAGTGCCAGGCAGGGTTCTAGGCAGTTCACTAGTTAATAAACAAGACAACTGTCCCTGTCCCTGCCATCAGGGTGTATACATTCTTGTACATGGTGGACCAGAAAGAGACTGGCTGGCCTTTTGGGAGTTTTCCTAGAAGCCCAGAGAATTCCCAGGAAAAGCACATGGAGGCAAACCTACACTTCACAGGGGAAGGCCGTCCTGCTCCACCTGCCACACTCAGTCAAGTTGGAAACACGCGCAGTCTTCTCTGAAGGTCTTATAGAACTAGAAAACACAAAAAAGCATCGCCAAGAATGGTCTTTACGCACTGAGGCACAGGGCTGCTGCTGATTGACGTGTCGGAAGAAACCTGTTAACATCATTCCTCTCTCTCGGTTCTCTTTTGCTCTTATTCAAAACTCACCAGCAGGGAGGTCCCTGTGGCTCAAAGGAGGAGGGAGCTGGCCCCACGTGGCAGAGGTGGCGGCTTCAAGCCCAGCCCCGGCCAAAAACTGCAAAAAAAAAAAAAAAAAAAAAAGCTCACCAGCAAAAGTCCTTATTTTTCACTAAGTACTAACAATTGATGTCTTTAAAGGTCTTCAGTACACCTGCATTTACAGCAGTGGCATTCACAGTAGCCATAACGCAGAAGCGACCCAAGTGTCCGTCATCAACAATGAATGGACCGCCTAGTGTGGTTCACCCGTGCAGCGCAGTAGCATTCAGCCTGGAAAAGCAGGGACGTTCTGACACGAGCCACAACGTGGGCAAACTTCGAGGACATTCCCCTAAGTGAAAGAAGCCAGACCCCAAAGGACAAATGTCATATGATTCCACTTTCATAGAGAGAGAAGGTAGAATGGGGGTTGCTAAGGGCTGGGGGAGGGGAAAGTGGGAATTAATGATACATGTTTCATTTGGGGTTGGGGTGTCCTACCTAATGCTGATTTTGTGAGGACTTCTTTTGTTTCTCTGTGGGATCAAGAATCATGAAAATTATGCATGAACTTTTTCTCGGCTCATCAGCCGTCAGTGCTGTGTAATGTGTATTTAATGGGTGGCCCCGGACAACTCTTCTTCTTCCAATGTTCAGTGGAGAGAAAGAAGGCTGGACATCCCAGGGTGATGGGAAGTGTTCCAGAAATGGCTGGTGGTGACGGTTGTGTGACAATGGGAATGCATTTAATGCCACTGAATGTCCATTTAAAAATGGTTGAAATGTAAAAGGTAAACTATATGTAGATATGACTAAATTTTTTTTTTTTTAAGAGGGAGATTTCCAGGCTGCCAGGAGAAAAGAGTGAATCTCTTCTTCTGTCTGGTCCTGCGCGTCTTCGGCTTTAATAAGAGGGACCAGACTAGACTAGGCTGCTGGGTCTGCAGTCTATCGTTTCCATGGCAACCACAATAAGCAGATGCCTGGCGGGCAGGATGTCACCCTCCCGGCCTCCCTCCCCTGCTCTCTGTTCTCTGAGCTCACACAGAAAACTCAACATCTGCCTCAAGTCTTGCGCCTCTCTCTGCATCTCACCCCTGGCAGCAGCTGGGGGTCCAAGCCGGCCCCGCCCTGGTGTGTTTCCCCCCCACACAGCCCTCTCTCCACCCTCCACCCCCTTCTTCCTCTTCTCACGCCCGCCCCCAACCTCACAGGTCTGCCTGCCCCTCCCCTTCCTGTTCCTCATTCTTCAGGGCTCAGTTGGAAAAGTCCTTCCTCCAGGAAGCCTTCCTCTCCTGGCTGTCTAGATGACATTACATCCTCTGTCACACACTCCTGTGACACCCTCCTCCTCCCATCCTCTACCAGGGTGAGACGTTTCAGGACACGGAGACAGGATCATCCATCCAGATGCCTTTTAATTTAAACAAGAGCGGGGACTTTGGACTGAGAACCCACAAGACTAGAAACCCCAGCTCTCCACTAACCAGCTGTGTCCCAACCATCAAGCTGCTTGATTGCTCTGAGTCTCAAGCTAGGATCAAATTTCCTAACTCTCCAGGCTGTTGAAATGACTGAAGGGCACTGGCCCAGGAAGAGGCCACATCCAGTCAGGGCCCCCTACCCCGCCTGTTACATGTCCTCCCCTCTTCTTCCCTGGCCTCCCAGATTCCAGCCTGTGCTCTGCTTCCTCTCCCACTCACTCTCTACTTGCAGCCAGAGCAGCTTTGTAAAATGTACCTGCTATATACATCATGACCCCGCTCACCTCTAGTGTGATTACAGGATAAAAATCCACCTTCATAGCTGTTTCCTACTGACCTTTCACATCTCTCTACTGGCCTCTGTGCCCTGAGTTTCAGCCCCAGGTCTCCTGCCCGAGAGTAGTGCACACACGTCATCTTCCCTATGAAGCCCCTTTCTCACCCCACACTGGCAACACTTAACCTGTCCTCTGCTCTCTTCTGTCAAGCCTCCCCTGGCCCTGCCACCTGCATGCACAGCCCTCCCTCTTGCCCCCATAGAGCCCAATGGTTTTTATTTTCCTGGCCCTTATTAATTGCATGTCTTTTGGTGTGCATTTAAACATCTTTAAATTCTGGCTTCAGGAGCTTTATTAATGTATAACGGACACATAATAAGCTGCATCTAAGTGTGCAATTTTATACATTTTGACACAGGCACACATCCATGAAAGAATCACAATCAAGATAACAAATTTAGGCCAGGCGAGGTGGCTCACGCCTGTAATCCTAGCACTCTGGGAGGCCGAGGTGGGCGGATTGCTTGAGCTCACAAGTTCCAGAGCAGCCTGAGCAAAAGCGAGACCCCACCTCTACTAAAAATAGAAAAACGGAGGCAAGAGGTTTGCTTGAGCCCCAGTTGGAGGTTGCCGTGAGCTATGACGCCGCAGCACTCTACCCAGGGTGATAGCTTGAGACTCTGTCTCAAAAAATAAATAAAAAAAAAAAGGGCAGCGCCTGTGGCTCAAAGGAGTAGGGCACCAGCCCCCTATGCCGGAGGCGGTGGGTTCAAACCCTCGGCCAAAAACTGCAAAACAAAATTTTTAAAAAATTTTTAAAAACCCCAAATTTATCTATTACTCCCCAAAGTGTCTCCCTGCCCCTTCATAATCGCTTCCTCCATCCTTCCCCTGTCTGTCGTTCATTTGCAGGCAATCGCTGACTGTGCCTCTGTCGCCACACGTAAGTTTGCATTAAACTGAATTATCCACCGTGTATTCTTCTCTGCCTGGCTTTTTTTACTCAGCATAATTATTTTGAGATTCGTCCATGGAGCAGCAGTTTATTTTCAGTTGTTGAGAGGTAGTCTAGTGCATGCATAGACCCCGATTTGCTTATTCACTTGCCTGCCCGTGGGCATTTCTGCGGCTTCCTCTTTCTGTGAACTCATACTTTCAGTTCTCTGGGTAAATACTTAGCAATACAATGGTTGGGTCACATGACGGTATATGTTTAACCTTGTAGCAAACTGCCAAGCTGTTTTCCAAAATGGTTTTACCCTTTTCCATGCTCACCTGTGGAGCAGGGAAGTTTTACATTCTTTTCAGTACTTGGTCAGGTCAATCTTTTTCATTTTAGCCACTATAAGAGCCAGCAATCATGTTTTATGATGGATTTGAGTTGCATTTTCCTAATGACTAATGACATTGACCATCTTTTCATATTCTTATTTGTTACCCATGTATCTTGGGTTTTTTTGCTTGTTTGTTTTTGTTTGTTTTGAGGCAGAGTTTCACTTTCTTGCCCTGGGTAGAGTGCTGTGGTGTCACAGCTCACAGCAACCTCAAACTCTTGGGCTTAAGCAATCCTCTTGCTTCAGCCTCCCAAGTGGCCAGGACTACAGGCACCCCCACAACACTTGGCTATTTTTAGAGATGAGATCTCCCTCTGGCTCTGGCTGCTCTCGAACCTGTGAGCTTAGGCAATCCACCCGCCTCAGCCTCCCGGAGTGCTAGAATTACAAGCGTGAGCCACTGCACCCAGCCATGTACCTTGTTTGAAGTGTCTATTCAAAAGAAACCTGAAAAGAAGAGAAATGAGTTTTGGAGGCTTAGGTGAGTGGATTGCTTGAGCTCAGGAGCTCAAGACCAGCCTAAACAAAAGTGAGACCCCGTCTCTACTAAAAATAGAAAAAGTAGCCAGGTGTTGTGGCAGGTGCCTGTAGTCCCAGCTACTTGGGAGACTGAGGCAAGAGGATCTCTTAAGCCCAAGACTTTGAGGTTGCTGTGAGCTGTGACACCATGGGCAACAGAGTGACTCTGTCTCAAAAAAAGAAAAAAGAGGGGGGCGCCTGTGGCTCAGTGAGTAGGGCGCCAGCCCCATATGCCGAGGGTGGTGGGTTCAAACCCAGCCCCGGTCAAACTGCAACAAAAAAATAGCTGGGCGTTGTGGCCGGCACCTGTAGTCCCAGCTGCTCGGGAGGCTGAGGCAAGAGAATCTTGGAAGCCCAAGAGCTGGAGGTTGCTGTGAGCTGTGTGACATCATGGCTACCCGAGGGTGGTACAGTGAGACTCTGTCTCTACAAAAAAAAAAAAAGAAAAGAAAAAAGAGAAAAGAGGAAGAAGAAGAGGAAAATGCCAAAAGCTAAACCTGGTATGTAAATGTTTTCATAAACTTAATGTCTATGTTTGATTCCACTATTGAAAGCTATATCATACTTTTTTGTCTTAAAAAGTCATTATAAAATACGTATAAAGTTAACATTGTGACCATGGTTAAGTGTATAGTTCTGTGGCATTAATAACTGAAGGCGGGCGGCACCTGTGGCTCAAAGAGTAGGGCGTCGGCCCCATATACTGGAGGTGGTGGGTTCAAACCTGGCCCTGGCCAAAAACTGCAAAAAAATAAAAGAATAAATAACTGAAGGCGAGGAAAAATAACTTCCTCTCTGCCCTTCCTACTTCTTAGTTGGGACAGACTCCTGTAATAAAAGAAAGGCTGAGATGAGAAAAACCAAAGAAAGCTGAATGACACGTATACCTCATGGATGTGTACGTGGACGATGCTTGGGGAAAGGTGTAAATTGCAAAGAGCTGTCATAGACCAGGAGGTTTAAATGCCATTTTCAACGGAAACAAAGAACGAAGGATTTGGGGGAGGCCTGGGACGGGGAGATATCCAGGAATAGTAAACAGGGTAAGGTTTGTTATGTAGACTAAAACCAGGCCTCTTCCAACCATAATGAACTTAGAACCATAATCTTCCTGGTCCTGCCACAGCCTTGAAATGGAGATTTCCTTTATAGATCTAGATTTCCCTTACAAAGGGAAACTTTTACTCTGTTTTCAGAGCTTCTGTGTCTGTGCTTTCTCAAAATAATCAGCTCAAAATAATTTTTAAGCTAAAGAGGCGTATTTTGGGATGGCATACTCTGTTCTTGTATACTACACTCATGTTATCGTGCAATTACCACCACCATCCATCTCTAAAACTTTCTCATCTCTCCAAACTGAAACTCTGCAAACTTTAAATAATACTTCCCCACCCTCTCCTCCCCCCAGATTCTGGCAGCCACCCCTCTGCTTCCTCTTTCTATGAATTTGACTACTCTCGGTAGTGCAGGCAAGTTCAATCACACAATATTTGGCCTTTGGTGGCTGGCTTATTTCATGGAGCATACAAAATCCCTCCAGGTTCATCCGTGTTAAGGTGTATTACACTCGCTTTCATTTTTAAGGCTGGCTGCTGCGCCCTGGTACGTTTAGTGTACACTCTGTTTGTTAAGGGACACCTCAGTCGTTTAAGGCTGGATACTGCGCCCTGGTACGTTTAGTGTACACTCCGTTTCTCTGTTTGTTAAGGGACACCTCAGTTGTTTCTAACTTCTGGCTACTGTGAATATTGCTGCTATGGGGCGACGCCTGTGGCTCAGTGGGTAGGGCACCGGCCCCATATACCAAGGGTGGAAGGTTCGAACCCGGCCCCAGCCAAACTGCAACAAAAAATAGCCGGGTGTTGTGGCAGGCGCCTGTAGTCCCAGCTACTCTGGAGGTTGAGGCAACAGAATCGCCTAAGCCCAGGAGCTGGAGGTTGCTGTGAGCTGTGATGCCACAGCACTCTACCGAGGGCGATGAAGTGAAACTCTGTCTCAAAAAATAATAATAATAATAATGCTATGAACTTGGGTAATACAAATATTTGTTCAACTCCCTTATTAATAGAATTTTTAATTTTTCGATTCATTGCCGTGTATCAATTTTATCCCAATGTCAACAACAGTGCCTAACACGCACCAGCCTCATGCTCACAGTCAAATGAATGGATGAGTCAGTGAATAAAAAAGCAAATTCCAAACTCTACACCAGCTCGGAGACAGAGCTATATTACTTGTCCTGTGGGTACTAGTCTAAGTGTCCTAGTGCCAAGCTGTTGAGTCAGTTAAGTAAATGACCTCCTTGGATCCCAGTTAAGAAGTTAGGAAAACAAACCCTTCCCTGCCTTTGTTGGTCGTCCTTAGATTGGTGCCTCAGGGGAGGCCGGGCTACTTGCAATCTCTGGGTGAATAACTAGATAATAACCTAGGGAAACATAACTGAGGCTACTCGGACAAGGAATTCTTTCCTCTGAGATGACTGAGGACCCATCAGCTACATTCCAGACCGTCCATGTAATAATAATACTATTGTAACTAACATTTTCACGTGCTGACTCGGGCACTTTGTAGGCAGTGTCTCATTGAACTGTTTTAAATAAGCCTGAATTGACACTGTCAGCCCTACACACGCTTTTCAGAATTAAAACAAAAGCACAGAGAAGTTAATTGACTTGTCCCTGGTCACCCAGTTGGTCAAGCACAGAGCCAGGGTTTGAATTGGGCCTGCCTGACTCTAGAACCTGCTTAGGCAGAAGAAAGACGTACAACCAACCTCCCAGGCTGAGGGCAGTTTTCAATAAGTTGGGACCCTGTAAGATAATTTTTCTCCTACATTTGAATAATAAATATGCATTTCATACATTTTGAAACGATAAAGACATCTTGTTTTTTAAAAAAATCCTATAATCTCATCCAAAGACATAACCATTGTTTACATTCTAGAATATATTCTTCTAGTTCAGCGGTTCTCAACCTGCGGGTCACGACCCTTTTGTAACAATTAAAATACATCAAGGCATTAAGGAGGTTGAGAACCGCTGTTCTAGTTGAGTCTCCATACTTAGTTTTTTTGTTTATTTGTTTGTTTGTTTTGAGACAGAGCCTCAAGCTGTCACCCTGGGTAGAGTGCTGTGGCATCACAGCTCACAGCAACCTCCAACTCCTGGGCTTAAGCGATTCTACTGCCTCCACCTCCCAAGTAGCTGGGATTACAGGCGCCCGCCACAACGCCCGGCTATTTTTTGGTTGCAGCCGTCATTGTTGTTGGTAGGCCCAGGCTGGATTCGAACCTGCCAGCTCAGGTGTATGTGGCTGGTGCTTTAGCAGCTTGCGCCACAGGAACCGAGCCATACTTAGTTATTTTAACTTAACAAGTGTCTTCATCATTCCCTTAAGAAAGAGGCATGGGCCCTCCATCTCGGCGCACCTGGCGCTCCCACCCATTCCTCCTGATGCACGCCTGCCACGTGATGCCACAAAAATGCAGATGTCAACAGGTAATGTAGTGATGGCAGCTGACTGTGTCTGCTCACCATATGCAGAGCTGGTGCCACACTTTCCATACATTATCTTACATCCTTTTCCCTGCAACCATATCATGTCACAACCGTTGTTATGCTCATCTGACTGATAAGGAAACTGAGACTTAGGATTTAACGAGTTCCTCTTCCGCTTCCTTTCCTGAATAGCTCAGTCCTACAGTCATTTGGTGAGGCCTAGGAAGGGAGGTGTCCACATGGGGGTGTCTGACTTCAACCCAAGCAGAGGGAGAGGATGTTTGCCTTGGTGGAGAAAGGCCACTCTGTTCAGTGGGGACTCATGTCAGGGTGTCATAAGCCAAGCAAAGTGAGGATGGAGTCCAAGCAGGAAGGGGCACAGTGGGTACCCGAGGGCGACTATGTGTATGAGAGGGGGGCTGGGCCCCAACCGAGTGAGGATGGCGTTGTGTGGGGGAGGGGAATCGGCAGCAATGGAAGATGGGTTACAGAAGGAGCCATCAGTCTGTGGACACCCTACAGATACCTGAAACTGGATTGTTTCCTGTTGAGACAGGAGTTACAAATGAAGAAGGGAGTAACTGAGATGAATGAGGTGGTGCTTGTTGGGAACTCATAGAATCAGGGGGAGCTCTTTATTGTCAATAGTACAGGAGGCTGGAGAGGAAAATATAGACGTGCAGATGTGGAAGTGTCTTCCTGTGTCTCCCTAGTTCTGTTCACTGAGAAGGTCTGTCAGTGGCAATAGAACAAGTGCAGCGAGCACATCTACACCCAAATCTTGTTTCCTAAACCCATCTCCGCTGAAAAGAACCAGCGCTGCTAAGACAAATGGCTGGGGCCGGAAAGCGACAAGAAGTGCCCAGAATATTCTTATTCTACTCTCCTTCTTATAATATTCTGAAAATAAGTACAGAAGTGCTCAAAGATTGCTGGAGACAATTATAAAAGCACCCCCCTCCCAACCACCTGGAGGACAATTTGAGTATCAAAACAAAAAAACTGTAAATAAAATTAAAATCTAGACTTCCACACTGATGTCAATAAAGACACATGTAGAGAGGCTGGGCCAGGCGCTGTGGCTCACACCTGTAATCCCAGCATTTGGGGAGGCTGAGCTGGGATGTGAGAATGAATAGAATAATGTCTCCCAAGGACATTCTTGGGAGAGATGGTGAATCTGGAGCAGGAGGATTAGGTTGTAGTGAAGCATCAGTGTTCATTTCCTGCCTCTGACGATCGTGTCCTTTGCAGGAAATACAATGAACACCGGGGCGTGAGGGACCTTCAGGTCAGCAAGTAAAGCTCCAAAGGCTCAGGAAAGAAAAAGCTGTTTTTGTTTTACTTGCAACTTTTCTGTAAGTTATCATTGTTTCTGAAGGCGGAGGAGGAGGACAACAAACATGTCCAAGGTCATCTAACTGGTTCACAGCAGGACACAAACCGAGGTCCAGAGACCAAGCTCTCCACGCGGGCTTTGTACCATCATTAATCGATTCTTCTGTAAGACAAGCCACTCTGGCACTTGGACCTGCACTGGGGGTGGGAGTCCCTGTAAGGGGCTAGGTCCTTTGAATGTCCCTGTCAATCTTTGAGAATGTATTTTGAGAATATCTGAGGCTTTTCTGGTCCTCTCCTTGCACCATTTGTTTTACTACCACCCATTTGTTGGAGGTGGCGGAGGTGGGGAAGATGTTGGCGGATCACAAAACACCACAGCAAAAACAATAAAATCACCCCTGGATGTAACATCCACATTCCAACCAGGCAATGCTTCCATTTAATTGCCTGGCTTTCTCATTCGCCTTCCATCACCATGTGCCCAGCACTGGTGCCTAAACAATGTGATCATGATTGTGGGGTCTGTGGTTGGACATATGTGTAGCGTGTAAAATAACTGAGTCCCGACCATCTATACATGGCATTGTGTGGAGCTGCAGCCTCCTCCTGGCCCCTAAGGGCTGTGGAAGACGACAATGAGGTCCCCCTGTAAATGCAGAGGATCGCGAAGACCACACCACATAGAGGCTGTTAGCCCTGCACCTGAGCCCACTGGAAATGTGGCTGCTCTGGGGCAGCCTTCCTGGGAAAGACAGTGGAAGAACGGAGTCCAGGCCCTTTCCTACAACAATTGGCCAACTACACAATAGGCGGCCAATATGGTTGATTTGGGTTTTCAACCAGGGTGTCCCCAAAAGTTCACATGCTCCTTCCAACCACTGAAACTGACAACATCAGTTGCTTTGCTTCATGAGCTGGGAAGAGAGAAATCTTGGGCACCATGTGGCATTACTGGTACCCTATTCCTCAACCAGCTGGCTCCAGAGACAGCTGAGGTGTATTGCTGAAGTTTACTGGAGATATTTTGTCTCTTCCCACCAGAGGGGCCAAGGACAGAAGGGCCAGGACTCAGAAGGCTGCAGAGGACCTGAGCACGCTTCAGCTGCACCTGACTGTTCAACTTTCTGATTTTCACGTATTTGGATGAGAGAATTTTTTCTTTCTTTCCTGAAGAGTCTCAAGGAACCATTTATACGGATACGGTGTTGTGGCTTATAATAAGAAATATATACCGTATATACTCGAGTATAAGCCGAGTTTTTTCAGCACAAAATTTGTGCCGAAAAATCCGAACTCGGCACAAATTTTGTGCTGAAAAAACTTGGCTTATACTCGAGTATATAGGGTACTTGGTTTTGGACCTGACCCTGGTACAGAGCTAGCTCCTAAGGCACTTAGAATGTGCTAAGTTGTTCCTAATGTGCCCCTTTCAACCTGATTTTAGGCAAAGGTTGGGGGGGCTCTTGGAAGTTAGGGGGCTGTAAAAAAATCTTGTGATCAGAGGATTAGAACTTTCAGAGTCCCCACCCCTGCCGAATGCTGGGAGCGGGGAGAGGGGCTAGAGATTGAATTCAGTCCCCACTGGCCAACGATGTAGTCAGCCATGCTGGTAAGGCAGCCATTCCAGCAAATAATGGAATCTGAGGATGGAGTTGTGGGAGCCTCCGATTTGTAGCTGATGGGACAGAGAAACACAGGTGACAAAAGAAAGTTGAGACAGGCACCTGACATGGGGTGGGCTAGCTGGACCGAGCCCTTCACCTGGGGAGTCTGTGCTAACTCCAGGTGCTGTCAGAATCGAATTAAAGTGTAGGATGCCCAGGTGGTGTTGGAAAATCAGTAATTGTGGTAAAAACCCACACACACATTTAGTGTCAGAAGTGAAGTAGTAGGGCAGTTGAGAATAGAGAGAAAAGCACTGTGTGTGTTCTCTTTACACATTTAAACACAGCTCTTTCCCTGTGGTCCAGCTACTCAGGAGGCTGAGGCAAGAGAATCGCCTAAACCCTGGAGTTGGAGGTTGCTGTGAGCTGTGATGCCACGGCACTCTACCGAGGGTGACAAAGTAAAACTCTGTCTCTAAAATAAATAAATAAATAAAACATAAATAAACACAGCTCTTCCAACATAAGATTTTCTATTAGGAGGAAATTCTTAATATTTACCAAGATATTATTTAACCCATGCCTCTAATGGTTAGAAATTGAAATAGTAAACTATTAACAGAAATAAAATCAGCATAGCTTGATATGGAGGCCACAGGATGGCACCAAATAGTTGCTCACTTTGCCTTGGACTGCCCAGAAGCCCAGGCACCCTGGCCTCACTTGTCTCTTTCCTCTGTCCTCCCACCCACCCTCCATCTCTCCATAGAATCCAACCAGAGTCATGAGTCCTGGCTCAGAGCATCCATCAGCTCCACCCGGTTTTCAGGCTGTGGCTGGAAGAGACACAGATCTGGCAAGACTTGGGGTGGGGAGGGGGTTACACAGAGGGAAATGGGCCTTCCTTAAGGGCAAAATTCTACCAGATGCACCTCTCAATGAGGTGGTTTAGTTCAAAAATGGCCACAATAATCTTTCCCATCTTCCAAGTCTTGTGGTTTGATGCTGGCCACTCCTTCTATAAATCAGTGGACCCCACATCCATCTTTCCAAGTTCTGGTTAGCCTTTTGCCTCACTTTAGTTCACAGAATGTGGTGAAAATGACTGTGTGTCACTCCTGGGCTGTGGCAAGAAAAGGCAAAGAAAGAAAGAGAGAGAGAGAAAGGAGGGAAGGAAGGAAGGAAGGAAGGAAGGAAGGAAGGAAGGAAGGAAGGAAGGAAGGAAGGAAAAAAGAAAAGGAAGAGAGAAAAGGCCCAGTAGTGCCCAGTACTGGAACCCACCTGCCACACTCTTAAGCAGTGGCCTGACCCCCAGGAAGTATCTGTTCTCCATTCTCCAAATTGGAGAGCCAAGGGGCCCAGCTGACAGCCAGCACCCCTGGCCGGCCATGTGAGTGAGGCCATCTTGGACTTCCTCATCTGGGCTCCTACCTGGCATCAACCAGGCAAGTGGTCTCAAGTACAAACATACAGGCAAACCGCCCACCTGACCCCAGCCCAGATGGCAGATTCATGAGCAAGTGACTTCTTATTTGAAGTCACTAGGTTTTAGGAGCTGGGGGTTAATCTTCAAAGATAATTAAAAACTTGATAAAGCTGACTTCTTTTTCAAGTCCAATTCTAACGTGTTATACTAATGCCTTTTCTCCATCTTACCAACAACCTGTCTTATCCTCCTAGCTTGGCACAGGCCAGGGCCCCAGGAAGATGTGGAGATAAATGTCCTCTCTCAGGAAGAGGGTGAAGGGAGAAGTCAATCAACCTGCCAAGGTTTTTATCTGTAAGTACTGAGTGAGAGCCTGAAATACTCTTTTATCTGTAAGTACTAAGTGAGAGCCTGTTTTGGGTGTTGTAGAAATATAAAGATACATCTCATAGCATCCCTACCATCATAGGTTCCAGAAGAGAAGACTCTTAAACCTAATAATGACAGGTGACTTAAGGTCACATGTGTGTGAAATGACTCTGAATGCTATGAGCTCATGGAACAAACCTGTCGCCCTCAAGGAAGGACTGAAGACAGAAGGTGGACTTGAACAAGACCTTGAGAATGGAAAGGATTGAGATGGGAGAGATTAGTTTTAGGTCTCCTGGGTGTAGGTAGAAAGGCATAAATGAGCTTGAAAAAAACTGTGGAAACACAAAAGATGAGGGCTCTCCCCAATTCATAATAGACAAGACATGCAAACAGCCCAAGTGCCCATCGACCCATGAATGGATTAACAAATTGTGGTATATGTACACCGTGGAATACTATGCAGCCATAAAAAAGATGGAGGCGTCACATCTTTTATGTTTACCCAGATGGAGCTAGAACATATTCTTCTTAGTAAAGTATCTCAAGAATGGGGGGAAAAAAGTATCCAATGTACTCAATACTACTATGAAGTCAATATATAATCACTTACACATTCATATGAATGAAAAACATAACTATAGTCCAGAAAAGTAGAAGGGAAGAGGATGAGGGGGATATGAGAGGAGGGTATGAGGGTATGGGGGGGATACCTAATGTGCATGATGCAGTGCTACATTTCAAAACTATTAAGAAACGAGGATAATTGTGATGGATGTGTTCCTTAGTTCAATGTAAGCGTTTCACATTGTATATCAAAGCAGTACCCTGAACCCCATAAATGCATCAATGTACAAAGTTATGATTTAATAAATAATAATAATTTTTTTTTTAAAGATGAGAGCTCTCCCACCTCATGGCATGCTGCTCTTACAGCCCAGCAGGATATTTCCACAACACAGGAGCTGACACCAGCAAGCCTGCTGGGTGCTGCATTATGTAAAGCTCTGGAGAAAGACAGTACCTCTAGGAAAGAGCCTGTGATCAAAGCAGGGGCCCCTGGAGGAAGAAGCTAGACTGGGGCCGGGGCCAGAGGGCGTGGCTGACTAGAGCACTCAGCAGGAAAGAAGGCCTACTTCTCCCACAGGAACTGTATTAAAGGGTTGCAGCATTAGGAAGGTTGAGAACCACTGGCCTACATGCTTGTTTGCATTTCTGCTCACGCTCTGTGGCTCAGCCATAAGGAACAACATCAGTCAAGCCACTCCCTAAATCACAGTTCCACATTGGCACACATGGAAGCTTCACCTGCCCTGGCCAGTGTCTGGGGCCTTCACAGAGCCTCACCTTGCCCCCAGGGGACTCCAGTGCCACGAAGTCTATCTCTGGGAAGGACTGGCTGCATCTCCAGCTTCCCTCCTCCCTGCCTTTCGGGGATGCCGCCCTTCCTGCCAGGCTGCTTCCCGGGCCTCCGTGGTGCTTCAGCCATACCTGGGCGCTGACCTCAGCAGGAGGCCATGCCTACCCCATCCCACCGAAATGACATTCTGCCAACTGTCTTCACGTGGGAGGAGCTATTTAAGACTGCACCTACACTAAAGGAAGTCAACAACCAGTGTCCTTGCTCCCAAATGACATACGGAGAAACTGAGTCACCACAGTGACTTGGCAGGGCCAAAATCCCACAAGGCGTAACCCACGAGCTGTGCGCCTTCAGGCACGTCACCCTGTTCTGTGTTCTGTTCTGCCTATGGCTCTGCTGTGGATCCCAACTTATTTATTTTTTGAGACAGAGTCTCAAGCTGTTGCCCTGGTTAGAGTGCTGTGCTGTCATAGCTCACAGCAACCTCCAACTCTTCAGCTCAAGTGATCCTCTTGCCTCAGTTTTTCTATTTTTAGTAGAGATAGGGTGGGGGGCTGGAGGGGAAGGGGGTCTCACTTTTTTACTCAGGCTGGTCTTGAATTTGTGAGCTCAGGCAATCCACCTGCCTTGGCCTCCCAGAGTGCTAGGATCACAGGCCTGAGCCACCATGCCTGGCCTGGATCCCGACTTTCAGGGCCTATTATTGTGAGTTTTTATTAATAACATTATTAACTATTATTAATAAGTTTTGCCCATAAAGCTGGAGTCCTGGCTGGGGGTGGTTCTATCTACCTGTGAGAGAGACACGGCCATCCAGCGTGTGTCTGCGGGGTGCCCGTCCTTTCCGAGGCAGTCAGGACCAGTAAGTCCCCGCACTGTGATGAGAATCCCTAACAGAGAAGCAGCGAGGAGTGTCCGTGAGCGGATTCTCACTCACCCCACACGCGCCTCTTCTCTGGTCTCAGGGCTGCGCGGTGCCAGCGGGAGGGAAGCCTCAGAGATGGGCTTCCTGCCACCAGGGCCATGCTGGGGAACCGCGCTATTTAATTTCCCAGGTGTTAAAACTCTTCACGACACCCGAGACGTTGCCCCATTGCAGATGAGGGCCGGAGGCGCAGCCGCAGGCCACACGGGTGCGAGGGCAGGCTGCAGCCCCTCTGGCCTGGCCCGAGGCCTTCCCGCTACCTCCCTGCCCCTCCCGGTCACCCCGCCGGTCTCCCCGCCCCTGTCCCCTCTCTGGGTCCCCGCCCTACGCGGTCTAGAGCGCCACCGCCGTCCCACCCTCGCGGCCAAGTGGGCCCCTCCTGGCCGCTTCCTGGGGAGAAGGTGGCCCGGGATGAGCAATCAAGTCCGGGGTGTGTCCCTGCGGTCACCGGGAGAGCGCAGCTGCGGGGACAGAACCGAATCCCGGGGTGTGGTAACTCCAGGCGCAGGGCCGAGTGGGGGGTCCACACGTCCCTCCTGAGCCCTAATCAGCCAGTTGAAAATTAGTGACCTGTTTAGCACCTTGGGACTGACAGCAGGCTTTCCTAGAAATGACCCTGCTGGGGTCTCTAAATAACCCGGGGAGGGTCCTTCTCACAGGGAAGGAAACGCAACCGTGGGGGGTGGGGGAGGGAACCCCCCGGGGTCAGGCTCAAGCCATCTCCCTCCTCAGTGCCCAGGGCAAGGTGGCCACAGGCGATGCCCTACCTCTGCCTGGGAGAGGAGTGGGAGGGGCTGGAGTTGAAGGGAAGCGAGTCTAGACAGGGAGCCACAGAGCCCAGCGGAGTAAACCCAAGGGCGCCGAAGGCCCTTAACCGTCTGCTACGAGAGGAAATTAAGTTTTTAGGGGAAGGCAAAGACAGAAAAGCCTTGGGAGCAGTGATGGAAGGGCAGGGCCCCTGGGGGCACGGTGGAAACCGCAGGGGCCCTCTGCCCAGAGGCCTGAAGCCCAGGCACACAGCAAGCGCCTGCCTGCGGGCCCAGGTGTCTTTGTATTCAGATCTCAGCAGAAAGGGCCTCCTTCCCAGCTGGGCCTTCCTCAACCCCAGGGCTAAGGCAGATATTCCCTCCCAGGCTGGAATAGAAGGAAATGGAACTGGGAGAGAAAAAAAGTCTGCCAGATCTTTGTCCTAAAAGTGGGGGATCTTGGACCAGGAAGCTTGTCTGAGTCTCTCCCAGCGAGTCAGGGAGCAACCGAACTGTCACGGGGCTTGTGTGAATGTGGGTGGAACTCCAATTTCGTTATGGCAAACTGGGGGTCTCGCTGGGTCCCTTCCTGGTTGCCATTTTTATCCAGAAACAACAACAAAAAAGTCATCAAGGTTTATACTTTAGAGAAGGGAGAGCTTTATTTCTCACAGAGGATAGCACACCTGCTGGGCGGCCCTTCCAATAGCATAGGATGCAGAACCCGCTCCCTCAGGCCTCCCACCCCCCTACCCCGTCCCCAGAAGCCAGTCCTGGGGCTACAAAGAACAGACAGAAGACAGCAAAAGGTAGGTGGTCAGATACACACATTTAACAAGCTCTAGGAAGAGTCATGAGTATCTCTGAAGAGAAATCACATACCTCCAAGTGTGTTTGATTCCCCCCCACTCCATGGCTGGGAACTCTGTTTTAAGGTGTTTCTAGGCTCCCCTTGGCCAAGAGTGGTCTGTTCAGTTAGCAGAGGGTTTAGGATTTTACTTTTAGTTCATAGCTACAGATTTTCAAATCACAGCCCCAGGCCCCCATTCATACTACCTCCTTAAGGGCTTCACTGCTCACTTTTTCTCCTTAGCACTTGTCACAATCAAACTTCAAAGTAAGCGTGAGTCAGCTGGGGATCTTGCTACAATACAGATGCAAACTAACTTGGTCCAGGGTGGGTGTCCAAGTTTCTAAGGAGTTTCCTTGTTACACTGCTGCTTGTAGATCTGTGAGAGCATTTGAGTTACTTTCTTTCTTTACTTTTCTTTTCTTTCTTTTTTATTTGTAACCTCTCTTAGGACGTGAGGGTACCAACATACAGATAATATAAAATATTTTGTTTCACTTTCCTTCTCCCTGCACTGGACTATGAGTTTCACCAGGGAAGAGATTTGGATTATCAATTTTGCTAGCTACATATCTTCAGTACCCAGAAAGAGTACCTGGCACACAGTAAGGGCATAAGTGTTTTTTAGGAAGAAAAATGAAGAAAATAGGTGGTGCCTATAGCTGAGTGAGTAGGGCGCTGGCCACATACACTGAGGCTGGAGGGTTCGAATCTGTCCCGGACCTGCTAAACAATGACAACTGCAACAAAAAAATAGCTGGGCATTGTGGCAGGTACTTGTAGTCCCAGCTACTTGGGAGGCTGAGGCAAGAGAATGGCTTAAGCCCAAGAGTTAGAGGTTGCTGTGAGCTGTGATGCCATAGCATTCTACTGAGGGTGACATAGTGAGACTCTGTAGTATTTTTGTAAAGAAAAAAGGATATAGGGAATAGGCAGGATTTGGGGGAGAGGCTGTAAGTTGTGCGGAAGAGGAGTGAGAACATCGTATCATCCTATTCCCCCAGCTGCCTCCATGGCAGAAGCTGCCCCACTTCTGGCTCAAGCCGGAGCTCACACCTGGCAGTCCTTCCATGTACTTGGCTGGTGAATGAATTACTCAACTTCCCTCTGAACATCAGGATGTTCATCTGCACAGAGGGGAGGATGGCCACCTGTCGTCTGGAGGAGTCAATGAGATGCTGATGAGAAAGGCCCAGATGCAGGGCCTGCACAAAGTGCTCAGGAAAGAGCAGTTGCTGTTATTACTTTGTTGTTGATGATGACGTTGTTAATGAGAATATTAACAGTTTCTCTCACCACACCCGGGGGCCCTGAATGAGGACACCTTTAGTAAGAAAGTCCGGAGCTGGCTTGGCGCCTGTGGCTCAAGCAGCTAAGGTGCCAACCACATACACCTGAGCTGGCGGGTTTGAATCCAGCCTGGGCCCACTAAACAACAATGACGGCTGCAAACAAAAAATAGCCAGGTGTTGTGGCGGGCGCCTGTAGTCCCAGCTACTTGGGAGGCAGAGGCAGGAGAATCGCTTCAGCCCAGGAGTTGGAGGTTGCTGTGAGCTGTGATGCCACAGCACTCTACCCAGGGGGGCAGCTTGAGGCTCTGTCTCAAAAAAAAAAAAAGAAAGAAAGAAAGAAAAGAACTGGCATTTCCTGCACATCCAGGACTCCAGGGTGCTGTTCTGGGCTCTTCACACGAATTAGCTCAGTTCATCCTCACAATAAACGGGGACTATTACTAGGCCCCTCCTTTTTGGTTGTTGTGGCAAAATATACAGAAAACTCGCCGTCTGAGTTTGTAATTTGTAATCGTACAGTTTAGAGCCATCAAGTGTACACAGATTGCTGCGTTACCGTCACCACCATCCGCCCCTTCGTCTTGCAGAAGCACAACTCAACGCCCACTGAGCAGGAGCGCCCCACTTCCCACCCTCACCCCCCGCCGCCCCCATCCTTTCTGTCTCTATGAATCTGACTTCTCTTCTCCTATCAGTGGAATCATGCAGTATTTGTCCCTTTCTGACGGCTTATTTCACTTGGCACAAGGTCCAAAAAGCCTCCGTGTTAGAGGCATCAGAATTCCTTTCCTTCTAAAAGCAAAACACTTTTCCTGAGTATGTACAGATCACATTTGGGTTTTTTTTGAGACAGAGTCTCAAGTTGTCAGCCTGGGTAGAGTGCCGTGGTGTCACAGCTCACGGCAACCTCCAACTCTTGGGCTTAAGCGAGTCTCTTGCCTCAGCCTCCCAAGTAGCTGGGACTACTGATGCCCCCCACAACACCCGGCTATTTTCTTTTTTGTTGTTGTAGTTGTCATTGTTGTTTGGCAGGCCTGGGTCGCGTGCAAACCTGCCAGCCCTGGTGCATGTGGCTGGCACCCTAGCCACTGAGCTACAGGCACCGAGCCTACACACCACATTTGGTTTATCCACTCCTCCGTCCCTTGACACCTGGGTGGCTTCCGTCTCCTGTCCCTTGTGAATAATGGTGCTTTGCACATGTATGTGCAAATATATCTTGACACACACACACACACACACACACACTCGTTTTCCGTTCTTTTCAGTGTATGCCCAGAAGTACAATTGCTGATATTCCCTTCGCTAAATGACAAAACCTGGTGCAGAGAGATGAGGTCACTTGCCTAATTCTGGGTGACTAAGTGCCAGAGCCAGGGTTGGCCCCCAGCATCCCAGCTCCTGCCCAGTGTGCTGGCTGCCTCTCACCTTCTGAGATGGTCACACTGGAGGGTGGCAGAATGTGGCTGTGCTGAGCAGTGCGGGGCATGGCTGGGGTTTGCATACCTCTCCTACCAGAGGCCTGCAGAGACCTCAGATGGACGAGATGAAGTCCCCTCTAGAGGATGAACAGTTCAGTTCCCCGTCTGCTCACGTTTGAAGGTAAGTTAAACTCACCATAGAGGTTCTCCTTATGTGACTGTGAGCATTTGTGGGGTCAGTCTGTCAGATGAGATGAGTGTGTTGATGACAATGGCACATCTTCTCTCTGCTGGCTAAGTGTGGGGACACCCAGCCCCGGGTCCCTTTCTCTTCCCTGTCCACGTCCTCCCCCAGGGTCATGGCCAGTCCCAGGGTCCAACCTGCCACTTGTTACTGCCCACTCCCCTACTTACATCTCCAGCCTGACACTACCTCGAGCTCCAGACTTGTATTTCCAGCTCCCTGCTGATTCCCCCTGATGCCTCCTGGGCACTATGTGTTTCAAATAGTCAAAAAACATGTTTACTCCCGCCAGCTTCCTCTCTCAGGAATGACCCCACTGGCACTTGGGGCTCAAGCCAGAATCCTGGGAGTCATGTCTCCTTTCCCTCCCCACTCACACTGAGCCCATGAGTTTTGCTGGCTCCAAAATGTGTCCCAAATAACACTCCTCTTCGTCACTTCTGCCCCAATGCAAGCCACCTCCAGTCCTTCCAGATGGCTGCAGTGACGTCCTAGCCCATCTCCCTATAAGTGACATGTCCTTTCCATGGCAGCTGCAGTGATGACTTTGAGGCTGAATTGGTTCCTTCCTTCCACTGCTAACCCTGTCATTTGGTCCGGTTGCTCATGAAGATCAAGGTCCCCCTCATGGCAGCCCTGGTGTACTCTCCCCCGTCTTGTTTCCGTTCCCCTGACATACCCATGATCCAGTTAGACTGAGCGTCCTCCTAGTCCCTAGCCAAGTGACAGCTGGACACCAAAGACGTGAGGTCCTAATCCCTGGAACCTGTAAATACTACCTACTAAGGAAAAAGGCTCTTTGCACATAGATGAAGATTGGGATTTTGAGATGAGGGTGGCCTTTAGGGTCACCTCACAATTGTCCTGAGCTATTCAAGTGGACCCTGCACCCCACCATGAATGCCCTTATACAACAGAAGCAGAGGGATGCACAGAGGCCTCGTGGAGACCAAGGCAGAAGCTGGAGTGAGGCAGCCACAAGCTGAGACCTCCTGGAGCCCCCAGAAGCTAAAACAGTCACGGAAGGATCCACCCCGCCCCCCTGGAGGGAGCGCGTCCCTGCTAACACTGATTTCAGACTTCTGGCCTGCAAAACCTGGAGAGATTCAGTTCCTATTGTTTTAAGCCTGTGTGTTTGTGGCGATTTATTTCCGCAGCTACAGGAAACCAACACACATACATTTGCGAAACGCCAAGCTGCCCGGGGCCTTCCCACTGCAACTCAGCCAGTCCCTGACCTCTGCATGGCCAGCTCCTTCCTGTCTGCAGGCCTCAGCCCAAGTTTGGGTCTCCACTGCTCCCCATATCACCCGATTTATTTTCTTCATACCCCATCACTCTTTCCACTTGCTGATGTGTTCTTCACAGTGCTTGCTACTATTGTTAGCAAAATCTTATTCATGTCTCACTATAAATAAGGCACTTGTAATTATTTTTTATTCTTTTTAATTTGTTTTTAGAGACAGAGTCTCATTTTGTCGCCCTCGGTAGAGTGCTGTGGCATCACAACTTACAGCAACCTCCAGCTCTTGGGCTTAGGCGATCCTCTTGCCTCAGCCTCCCGAGTAGCTGGGACTGCAGGTGTCTGCCACAACACCCAGCTATTCTTTTTATTGTTGTTACATGGCCGGAGCCAGGTTGGATCCTGCCACGTTCCGTATATGGGGCTGGCGCCCTACTCACTGAGCCACAGGCACCACCCAAGGCACTTGTAATTCAACATAAAGTATAATTAGACACACTGATGACGTATTGTACAAATTTGCTCTTGCTCTCACCCATCGGAGCAGGGACTTTACCTGTCTCAGTGCCGAACCCCCCAGAACACGGCAGTGCTAGTTTGTTCCGGCCGCCACATGTGGGGAGCTTTAAACAACAGGTACTTACATATCATTTATTAAAATTTCATAGAAGCTGGGTTAAAAAAACAAACAACAACAACAACAAAAACAAGCACTTACATTCTCACAGCCCTGCAGGCTGCGAGTTCAAGGTCAAGGTTTTGGTATACCTGACTCCTCTCTCCTCTCCTCGCTGTCAGATCTGACTCCTTCCCACTGGTTCAGGTGACCGTTGGGACATGTCCTTCCCTGGAGGCTGCGAGTCCAAGGTCAAGGTTTTGGTAGACTTGACTCCTCTCTCCCCTCCTCGCTGTCAGATCTGACTCCTTCCCGCTGTGTGTTCAGATGACCTTTGGGACATGCCCTTCCCTGGAGGCTGCGAGTCCAAGGTCAACGTGTCCTTAGACTTGACTCCTTCTGCAGCCTCTCTCCTCCCCTCGCTGTCAGATCTGACTCCTTCCTGCTGGTTCAGGTGACCTTTGGGGCATGTCCTTCCCTAGAGGCTGAGAGTTCAAGGTCAAGGTTTTGGTAGACTTGATTCCTCTCTCCCCTCCTCGCTGTCAGAGCTGACTCCTTCCCGCTGTGTCTTCACGTGACCTTTGGGGCATGTCCATCCTGGGTGACTCTTTTTCTGTCTTCTTCTTCTCTTGTAAGAATGCCCATCAGATTCGAGTAAGGATCATACTTAATGGCCTCGCTTTAATTTGATCACCCCTTTAAAAGCCTTGTCGCCAAATATAATCACATTCTGAGGTCCCAGGGGGTTAGGGTTACAACATGTGAATTGTGAGAACACACAATTCGGCCCCATTACCAAACATACAACAGGCATGAAATAAGCATGCTGTTATATGAATGATAAAACCACGAGCATATCCGTGGAGAGATAAAGAGATTAAGCTGAAAAATCATGAAAGAAAAACTCAAATGGGCAAGAAACACATAAAATATGTCCGTTCTCACTAGATTCAAAGAAAACATAGACCTTTTTTTTGTTTAGAGCATCCAGGCTGGCAGGCAGTGGTGTCATGATAGCTCACAACACCAATTCCTGGGTTTGAGCAGTCCTCCTGCCTCAGCCTCCTGAGCAGCTGGGTCTGCAGGTGCCTGCACCTGGCAGAAAACGCACATGAGGATGATGATGAGATAGAATCCCTTGCCTGACAAAATGGCCAAGATGAAAAAGAATGGACAGGAGGCACCCGTAGCTCAGTCGGCAGGGCGCCGGCCATATACACCTAGGGTGGCGGGTTTGTACACAGCCCAAGCCTGCTCATCAAAAATGACAACTGCAACCAAAAAATAGCCGGGCGTTGTGGCAGGCACCTGTAGTCCCAGCTACTTGGGAGGCTGAGGCAAGAGAATCGCTTAAGCCCAAGAGTTGGAGGTTGCTGTGAGCTGTGATGTTACAGCACTCTACCCAGGGAGACAGCTTGAGACTCTGTCTCAAAAAGAAAAAAATAAAGAAAAAAAAAAAAGAATGGACAAGTCTGTTGATTATGAAAACAGGCACTTGCTAATTAGATTTGTTATTTACACTACAAAAATACACGCAATTTTGCAGAGTTCCTTTGTGTATAATTTCAGGAAAACATTTACATTTTCTTTCTTTTTTTTTTTTTTTATTACAGTTTTTGGTTGGGTCCGGATTTAAACCTGCCACCTCTGTTAAATGGGGCCGGCGCCCTACTCCTTGAGCTCCGTTATATGGGACCGGTGCCCTACTCCTTGAGCCACAGGTGCTGCCCAACATTTACATTTTCATTTGCTTTATTTTATTTATTTATTTATTTATTTTTGCAGTTTTTGGCTGGGGCTAGGTTTGAACCTGCCACCTCCGGCATATGGGGCTGGTGCCTACCCCTTTGAGCAACAGGTGCCGCCCTTTCATTTGCTTTATTAAAAAAACAGTTCCGCATGGACACAGTATCTCTTCAACTCATCTACTGTATAAAGAAGTGAATTTTCTCTGTATGTTAAAATAGAGAAAACCACCCAACCCAGCAGCATCTCCAAAGTGAAGAAGTCAGCTACACACCTCCATCAAGCTCCAGCGGGGCCTCTCTCGTTTCATGTTATTTATTCCAGCTGGTGCTTGTTGTCAAGCGTTTGACATACACCCACACAGCGCTCTGGTTCCTTTATGGGCGTATTTCTGCTCAGTAGAGAGACACTGAGACCCAGAGATTTTACAAGATTGCTACAGTCAGAGGCAAATGGAGTGGGTCGTTCATGAGGTGGCAGAGAGGCTGGTCCTTTGAGGATTGCCTGAGGTCAAGGGTTTAAAGACCAGGCCTCTTAGGCTGGTCTTTAAAAAAATGAAAAAAACATAACTAGGCATGGTGGTGGGTGCCTGTCATCCAAACTACTTGGGAGGCTGAGACAGGAAGATAGCTTGAGCCCAGGAGTTTGAGGTTACAGTGAGCTATGACTGGGCCACTGAACTTAAATGTAGGGGAAAGAGACCCTGTTTCTAAAAAATACATAATACTTGCAATTATGACACCACATTACCAGGTATAATTAGTAAGTATATATTAAGTCTGTCTTGCCCTTTTTAATTTTGTTTTTTTAGACAGAGCCTCAAGCTGTTGTCCTGGGTAGAGTGCCGTGGCATCACAGCTCCCAGCAACCTCCAATTCCTGGGCTTAAGTGATTCTCTTGCCTCAGCCTCCCAAATAGCTGGGACTACAGGCACCTGCCACAACACCCAGCTATTTTTTGGTTGTAGTTGTCATTGTTGTTTGGCGGGCCCGGGTCTGATTTGAACCTGCCAGCTCTGGTGTATGTGGCTGGCATCTCAGCCTCTTGAACTACAGGTGCTAAGCCCCTTTTTAATTTTTTAAACATTTTTGTCAGGTGACTGCTATAAGGATGTTTACAATTTTCTAATCAGTTTTTTTTTTTTTTTTTTTTTTCTTTCCCCTCAAGACAGAGCCTCAAGCTGTTGCCCTGGCTGTGGCATCACAGCTCACAGCAACCTCCAACTCCTGGGTTCAAGCGATCCTCCTGCCTCTGCCTCCCAAGTAGCTGGGACCACAGGTGCCCGCCACACGCCCGGCTATATTTTTGGTTGCAGCTGTCGTTGTTGTTTGGCAGGCCTGGGCTGGATTCGAACCCACCAGGTCAGGTATATGTGGCTGGCATCTTAGCTGCTTGAGCCACAGGCACTGAGCCTCTAATCAGTATTTTGTTTTTTATTTAAATGAGGATGTGGTGGCTTGGCACCCATAGCTCAGTGGTTAAGGCGCTAGCCACATACACCGAGGCAGGCAGGTTCCAACCTGGCCTGGGCCTGCTAAACAACGACAACTGCAACAAAAAAATATCCAGGTGTTGTGGCTGGAGCCTGTAATCCCAGCTACTTGCGAGGCTGAGGCAAGAGAATTGCTTAAGCCCAAGAGTTTGAGGTTGCTGTGAGCTGTGATACCACAGTGCTCTACCGAGGGTGACATAGTGAGACTCTGTTTCTCAATAAAATAAAATAAGGATGTGGGAGTTTCGGGCTGATGGAACTAACTGTTGTGTGTCTTGTGGTGGTGGTGATGTCACTATATGTATCAAAACTCACAGAACTGTCCATAAAAAGAGACATTTTACCTTATATGTATTATATCTACTTTTTTTAAATGAGGAAAATAATATGTTCAGGTTTATTATGGGCTGTCTCTAGGTTCCAGTTATGACCCAGCTGTGAAATTAAACATCTCTTTGAGCGCACCCCAAATAATCTACTATCTCTGGGATGGGAGATTTTGTTTGAGATCAGGGGAAGAAGAGACTTGGGTTCCAAAGTCCATCTCAGCTGGGCAAGGGTTCCTTTCTGCCCCTCCTTCCTCTTCGGGTCTCCTTCCTTACAGCTCAGATTCTGAGCAGAATCTCCAATTCCTCTCCCCTGACTGTAAGAACAGTTCAGCTCCCTGGACTCTGTGTTCTCAACTCACATACCAGCCATGTTCGTAATTCCCAGTGTCAGATGCAGTCGCAGATATGCCTTTAAGAATCACTTTACCGGGCGGCGCCTGTGGTTCAGTGAGTAGGGTGCCGGCCCCATATACCGAGAGGGTGGCAGGCTCAAACCTGGCCCCGGCCAAAACTGCAACCAAAAAATAGCCGGGCGTTGTGGTGGGCGCCTGTAGTCCCAGCTACTGGGGAGGCTGAAGCAAGAGAATCACCTAAGCCCAAGAGCTGGAGGTTGCTGTGAGCTGTGACGCCACAGCACTCTACTAAGGGAGACAAAGTGAGACTCTGTCTCTAAAAAAAAAAAGAATCACTTTATAAGCCTTATTTATGGGTTTAAATGGCACGGAAAGGAAGCATGTCACTGCGCAGGGACACCGTTCGCTTGCCCGGTGGAGCCATCGGGGGCTTGGAGCTGAAGGTACCAGAGGAACTTGGGGAGGCTTCGTGTTTCCCTGGGTCCACAAGACAAACCCCATCCTCTCCCCCCTCTTCTCTATCTTCAACATCTCTTTGTGCTGGTGAATGCATGTGACAGCCTGGCTGGGCCACAGTGCCAAGGTTTGGTCGAATATTCTCGTGAATGTTTTGGTGAGGGTGCTCTTGGATGAGCTTAACCTTTAACTTGCTGGCCTTTGGGGAAAGCAGAGCGCCCTCTGGAATGTGAGTGGGTTTCAGCCAATCAGGCCTCCAGAGAACAGGACTGAGGTTTCCAGAGCAAGAGGGCCTCTTCCCAGCTGTCAGACCGGAGAGGGCTCTCTGCCTTGAGGTGCACCTTCCGTTCTTCCCTGAGTCTCCTGCAGATTTGGGACCTGCCATCCTCATAATCACATCAGCCAATCCCTTATAATAAATTTCTCTCTGTATCCCCACATAGTCTATTGATCTGTTTTCCTGGGGAACCCCAATACAGACCCTCCCCACAAGTATTTAAATATGCTAGGATCTAGGCTGGGTGTGGTGACTAGCACGTGGGGAGGCTGAGGTGGGAGGATCGCTTGAGCTCCAGAGTTCAAGACTAGCCTGAGCAAGAGCAAGACCCCCAACTCTACTAGACATAGAAATATTAGCCAGGTGTAGTGGAGGCCCAGCTACTTGGGAGGCTGATGCAGGAGGATCGTTTAAGCCCAGAAGTTTGAGGTTGCTGGGAGCTAGGCTGAGGCCACAACACAAGCTGAGGCCTAGTCCAAGGAACAGAGCAAGACAGAAACAAACAAATAAATAAATAAATACTCCTCAGATCTGTTTTATTTTAAAAGAAACAAATCCTTCCTCAAGCTCCGTCCTTTTCCCCTCCTACTACCCTATTTCTCCGTCAGGGCCCCACTTCCCAGAGGCGCTGCTCTTTCCCCATTGCAGCCCTCCTCCTACTCTCTCTCTAGTCTGGCTCCCGTCCCAGCAAGCTTCAGAAAGAGGAGTGGTTGAGATCAATGGTTTCCACCTTGAGGAAACCAACTAGTGCCCCGTGGTCCCCCACTTACACTGATCTTACAACATTTGGCATCACAGCACAGTTGACGCTCTCCCCTCGGTTCCTCGGCCTGGTCTCCTCTCTCTTCCTCCACAGCCTCCTTGGAGCCTCTATCTGTGCACGTCCCCCGTAACCGGCTCCTGGGCTGCCTCCCGACCTCCTTTCTTCTCCTCCCCACCCCTGTCACGCCCATCAGTCAGTCTGTGGCTTCACCAGCCACCAAGTGCTGAGTAAGTCCAAGTCTCTTCGTCAGCCAGCACTCTCTTCTGCGTTCAGGACGCCTGTATCCGGCCACTGGTCAACTCTTCTCCCATCCCAGTCTTGCTCAGCACCAGACTACGGACCCTCAGGAAATGAAACCTCTACCCAGAAGCAACCTAGCAGTGACCCTTGACACTTCCGGGTGACATATCCCATCCTTCACTCAATTTTACTGATTTTACATTCTGGATGTTTCTCAAATCCGTCTGGTTTTTTTTTTTTTTTTTTTTTTCCGCATCGCAACCATAATTTTAGCTTTAAGCCATTATAATCTCTTGCTCCTAACTGGTCGTCTCACATCTGTATCTGTCCTTCTCCAGTTCACCCTCTTAAGTCAAAAAGACTGTTCTTTCAATAATGCTAATCTATGCCTACTGTTCTCCTGTGTAAAACTCTTTAATGACTCCCAAAGCTCTAGGAACAAAGGCCACCATCACAGGCATGGCCTAATCCCTTTGCTGTCTTCCAGTTTCTCCCCAGCTCTCAAAATGTCATCACTCTCAGCATCTTTGAGCTACTAGCCTGTGTTCTTTTACCTCAAGAGCATAAACTGGTCCCTTCGTTCAGAATGTTCTTCTCCACTTCCCTGGCAACTGAAGGCATCTCAGCTTTCAGGGTTGGGTTTAAAGGCCAGTTCCTCCGGCCCTGTGCTCATTACGTCCCCACGTCACAGGTTCTCACAGTTTTCTGAAGCCTCCTCCTAATCACCTGTGAGATGACTTGTTTACTTTCCCTGCTGGACTGAAAGTTCCATGTCATTGGGTCCAAGCATAGATGACATTTATCTTTCCTTTTGGCCAATCAGCATCTGAACTTCTTTCTACAGCACAAGGAACAACCGTGTTACGAGTCCTGGTGATGGGGGCAGGAAGGGAAAAGACCATCCCGACTCCACTCGCTTTTCAAGCCTCTCCTGCAGGCAGGACCTCAGCAGCCTGCGGCGAGGCACATCCACAGGGCCTTTTGGCTCAAGAACTGGTAGCACAAGCAGAAAGGCGGTGGAAGAGAACGCTCCCAGGACACAGGCAGCTTTGGCGCTGGCTGAGCAGCTATGGCTGCAGAGCGAGGTCTCAGGACAAGCAGGGAACACGGGACCTGAGGTCCAGCAGTTTCCATCCTTTTGTGCTTCTACAGACCTTGCTCTATCAGCCTGCCAGGAAGCTTTTCATAGACTTTTCCATACATCAGGGTGAGACTTTACCAAAGTCTACTGGTCAGAGTTGACTTGATACAACAGCTATAAATCTGGGGTCCCAGGAGAACCCCTGCCGTGTCGTGTACACAATGAAAGAAAGGAGTCACACGTGTGTCCGTGGATTAAAGGAGATCCCTTATTCTTACCCAGAACTAATTTTTAGAACTCACATCCACTTTACATTTAAATAGCAAACATTACAAATGTGAAACCAAAGTTTGGAAAGCACTGTTAAGGGATATTGGGAATTTCTTTGAGACCAGGCTCCCTGGATTAATACAGGATTTCTTTTCCCGCTAGTAAAATAAAAAAACCACATCCAGCAAGGAACAAAACGTTGACCCAGCAACGAGGTGAGGGTTACCTGGCAGTAAACACAAACGCTAAGGAATTCAAAAGCTGCTCTATGAGAAAGCATGCAGGGCACAGACCTGGTCCATAAAACCTCAAATGGGTGTTGTAAGGAGTAAAGAATGGAAGAGCTCTAAATCCAAGGTCTGGCCCTTGGTAAGGGCTCCCTCAATGTTTCCGTATTTTCTTCCTCTCTACCACTGAGAACAGTGGTCTGTGTTTATTAACTCACATGGCTAACACAGCAATGTTTAAGAGACCAGCAATAGGCTCTGCACCTGTCGCTCAGCAGCTAGGGTGCCAGCCACATGCACCGGAGCTGGCAGGTCTGAATCCAGCCTGGGTCTGCCAAACAACAATGACAACTACAACCAAAAAATAGCCGGGTGTTGTGGCGGGTGCCTGTAGTCCCAGCTACTTGGGAGGCTGAGGCAAGAGACTCACTTAAGCCCAAGAGTTTGAGGCTGCTGTGAGCTGTGATGCCACAGCACTCTACCGAGAGGGTGACAAAATAAGACTCTGTCTCAAAAAAAAAAAAAGAAACCAGCAATAATGACAGTGTTTTCATGCTATTCCCACTCTGACTTATAGCCCCCCTCCCCACGGTTCTTTGGCAGGAACATTATCACACTTATAAAAGCACAGATGATATGAAAATTAACTTTCAAAAATGGTTGAAATGCATATGGAGTTTTCTTTTTTCAGATTTATTCATAACACTGAATCTAGTAACGCCCAAATGGATAGCTTGAAACTCACAATCTATCTTTACACAAGGATTATTAGTGTTGCCAAATATACACAGATCAAAATATGTCATGCTGACAACACTGCGTGGAGATTGGTCCAGTTCTGTTAGTTCCCAGATTCGCCATTAGAACCACTGACAAGCATTCACAAGACTATTATTAATTAGTGTAGTAGTTAATGTTTTGCCTAGAAGCTGTGGTTTTCAGGATATAAATTGATACTGAAGAGTTGTTTTAGAAAACTTAAGAAGTCCCAGATGCTTGATTTTAAAAAGACAGACTGGTGCCTAGGAAGAGCTGTTGCTTTGAACTGGCATCCCAAGCCTGGGTGTGGTGGACCACGCCTGCAATCCTAACACTCCGGGAGGCCAACGCAGGTGGACAGCCTGGGCTCAGGAGTTCAAGATAAACCAGACTGAGAGTGGGACCCTGTCTCTACTAAAATAGAAATACTAGTCAGGCGTGATAGTGTATGCCTGTCATCTCAGTACTCAAGAGGCAGAGGCAGGAGGATTGCTTGACACCAAGAGTTTGAGTTTGCTGTGAGCTACGATGATGCCACAGCACTTTATTCACCCAGCATGACCGAGTGAGACTGTTTTAAAAAAAAAAAATTGGCATTCTGACTCTATACTTTATTAATAGTGTGATGGGGCAAATTATTTAATACTGCTGAGCCCTGGTTCCTTCATCTGGTAAATTATTTATTAGGACTGTTATTCTAATATTCTCTGATACTCAGCAAAAAGAAAGTTCCCAAGTGGAGGTAACTCATTGAGAACACTGATAAACCAAACACTTCTGGCTCTCCACACTGGTCTCTTTAGGTTGAATTTTAGTTCAAACACCTCCACGATCCAGTCTTCTCATTCCAAGCATCTGAGGCAACCCCAGCCCACAATGTTATATGGCTAAAATTAATCACAGATCCATGTTTAATATCATGCCAGCTCAAAATCAGTTGAGCACCAGCCAGGAATGGCCACTCATACCTGTAATCCTAAGACTTTGGGAGGAGGTTTAGAGGATCACTTACGGGTAGGAGTTTGAGACCAGCCTGAGCAACATAGTGAGATTCTGCCTCAAAAAAAAAAAAAAAAAAAAAAAGCTAGGTATGGTAACGTAAACATTTAGTCTTTGCTGAAGCAGGAGGATTGCTTAAACCCAGGAATCTGAGGTTGTAGTGAGCTATGATGACACCACTGTACTCCAGCCTGGGTAACACTAAGAAACTCTCAAAAATAAAGTTTCAGATCTGGGTGCACTTCATATTTCCTTTTGTTGTTGAGACAGAATCTTGCTTATCACTCTTGGTAGAGTGTCATGGTGTCATAGCTCAGAGCAACCTCAAACTCACTGGGCTCAAGCGATACTCTTGCCTCAGCCTCCTAAATAGCTGGGACTACAGGTGCCCGCCACAACACCTGGTTATTTTACAGACGGGGTCTTGCTCTTGCTCCGATTGTTCTGGAACTAGTAAGCTCAGGCGACCCAGGTGTCAGCCATAGCATCCAGCCACAGAAAGTTAGGGATACTCATCTGATCTTCAATCCCATCATTAAAGTCAAGCCTGTGGTAATTCTAACGCAAAATTCAACAGTAGATGAGACTATCTTTAACCAAGCACCCAGCTAGGATAGAAAAAAACATTGGGGATCTAGGCAGAAGTTTAAAGAATTGGTTTTGACCAATTTGACTTCAGGAGATTCCAGTTTTCCATGAATTCTATTCTTTTTCATGTTCCTTAACCATTTTTCTCTTCTCTCTTAAAAGGGAAAAACTTCACAAATTTGGTGCTGTTCTATGCAACTTGCCTTAGAGTTCAATCATTCCTGATTCCTAGGTTATCTCAAAATACCTAGCTATTCTGCTTCAGGTAAATCTAAGAAAACTGCTTAAAACAAGCATTTTAATGCTGAAATAAAATTCACTAATTTTCAATAGATATTTTTAGCATGAATTATCTGAGAAGCGTGGTGTCAGTTCTGGGATATGGAGGGCAAGATATGGCACTTCCCGAGAGGAGCTAAGGCTAGAAAGGTTCAGTGTGACTGGTGCCAAGTGGCACTGAGAGGTCCCAGCACAGCCACCTGATCCAGCGGGGGTGCAGGGTGACAGGGAGGTCAGGGAAGCTTTCTCAGAGGAAGTAACCTCTGAGCTGAGCCCAAGAGACAGACCAAGGGGTTTGGAAGGGAGAGAGACAGCACTTACCATGGCCGAGCAAGCACTAAGACCACAAGGTCACTCCACTCTGACCTCAGTGGGCAGGAGGAAGTGGAGGCCTGACGCTGGAGATGGGAGGGGAAATTTAAACTTTATCCCCCGAGATAAGAGGGATCTATTTAAGGATTTTAAGTGACACAGTGATAAAAGATCTGTATTTTAGGACAATGACAGCAGTTGCTCAGAAAAAAGTATAAAACATGGAGCCCAGTTAGGAGGGTCTCGGAGTGATTCCACAAAGGGGGCTGGGGCCTGTTTAAGGTGGTAGCAGATGGGAAGGGTGATCGACAGGCCGTGGCAACTGGCCAGATGTATGAGTGGAGAAAAAGAGTAACTGGCAAGGTTGTGATCTGGGCCACTGAAGGGGCCCCTGTAGTATTCAAGACAGACAACACAGGCACAGGGGCCCCTGGAAGGACAGAGGGTGGTGGGGAGCCCAGGACATGTGGAGTCGGAAGGGTGTGCGGATGGGAGGGTGATGGGTCATGGGCTGTGTGGCTCTGGCGTTCAAGAGATCTGGGTTGATGTGCAATGACCAGTCGTGGGATCATTCCCACGTCCCTGAGAACCTGGGAGCCGCTCCACTGTGCCACAATCACTCTTGGAGCTCTTGTCTCAACTGTTTGTTTCCTCACCAAACATGCCCATGACTTTTTCTTACTCATACTAGGAGGTGGAATAGAGGACAGGACATTGTGTAAGAATGAATGAAATCCATCCAGAGGGAGGAGGGAAAGGATGTTTGGGTTTCTGCAAAGCATTTCAAAGAATGACGTAAGCCTCAGGGCAGGGTATCTTTTACTAAGTGGTAACCAAATAATTTAGCATGTTTCAAAAATACGATTTCTGATGTCTTCTCTCACCCCAAGTTTTCAACCCCCTTCCGCTTGGACAAACCTCCAATTTGTATTTTAAAATCTCTTTGTCTAGTAACTTCTCATGAGCAAATTCTCAACTGCAGAAATGAAACCTTTGGCAAAACTGTTTTTCCCTTGATTTGAATTTATAAACTGGCTAATTTCCTGACCTCTGTATTTTTGTCATTCTAGGCAAGAAACAATAATAAAGGACATGGCAATCTTTACCCATTCTCTCTCACATCCCCCAAAAATATTCACTAGATTTTATAATTAGTCTATACACAGTGATACCTTGAACTTCATACCTCTCATGCAGCAGAGGTACAATAAGTCACTTAAGGGTTTAAATACATAAAAATTAAAACATCAAGAATGGGGCCTCGGGTGGCCCCTGCAGCTCAATCACAAAGGACGCCAGCCACATATACCTAGGGTGGCAGGTTCAAACCTGGCCTGGACCTGCTAAGCAACAATGACAACTGCAACCAAAAAATAGCTGGACGTGTGGCAGGCACCTGTGGTCCCAGTTACTTGGGAGGCTGAGGCAAGAGAATCGCTTAAGCCGAAGAGTTGGAGGTTGCTGTGAGCTGTGATGCCACAGCAATCTACCCAGGGAAACAGCTTGAGACTCTGTGTCAAACAAACAAAAAAAAGAATGGGGCCTCTCTGGGAGGCTCAGTCAGGAAGATCACTTGAGGCCACGAGTGTGAGACTAGCCTGGGCAACTGAGCATGAACCCATCTCTAAAAAACCAACAAAAGTAAATAAATAAACGAAAAAAATGGAGCCTACTGGCTTACTAAAGATTAAGCATTTGTGATTTGGAATCTCACTCACCTAATCCACTGCACTCTGGTTCATGAGCTTGGTCCATTTGCCAAAAGGCATAAAGCAGACATTTAAAATAAAAATCTATATTCATGATCCACTGCCAGATGTGAATGACTACATGTGATTGTCGATAGTGTGCAGTCCCAATCCTGCTCTTCTATCTGACCCATAATTTATTAACGGTAATCACAGTATTGAAAGGTCCAGAGCACCTGATCCAGCTCCTTGGCTTACAAGCACCTGGTCGACCAGTCCTCCTGGGGGCAAAGCCTGGCAGGGCCCCCCTGCCCACTCCACAGGACAGATGCTTGTGGGTGGGCTGGAGAATGAAGGCAGGAGCCCTGAGGGGATTCCAGCTTTGGTTCTGCCTCCCGGGTGGAAAGCAGCCTCATCTTCTCACAGCGTCTCCCGACACATTCCTGGTCACAGTCCTCATGGATAAAATGGAGCCCCCAGGTAGGGAACTCCCAACAGACCTCTCTTCCGTTCTCACCCACACCTTCACTTCCTATCCTACGTGGTTGGGTCTGTGAACTCCCCCTTTCCAAGGTCATCTCAACCTGAGCCCTTACCACAGCGTCCCCCACTGGCTCCAGGGGCAGGTGGCCGTATGTCCCCGCGCCCTTCTCTGCTCTGGTGTGTCCCCTTGCTCTCCTTCGCCTACACACATGCTCCTATCTCTTTATCCGACCGAAGCAAACAATCCTCTCCTCCTGTCTCCTCTTCAGTTCATCTTACTGAACTACTACATTAGACAGGGCTGCTCACCTCTTGCTACTGGGGGGCAGGGGGAGTTTCTCCTACAATTTCATCGTTCACCTCTTGAGCGTCTCTTCTGCTCTATCTCCAGGTGGCGGGCTTCACAGTTACTTGTGTTTTTCTGTGTCTCACCCTCACTTTATTAACTTCCTTCTCCGTTCCTGGTAGTCACACGTGTGAACATCATGTGATACATAAAGCTGTGTGTCTGAGCGTTTCATCCCCACGCCAGACCTTTCTCTCGTCTCGAGTGCAAGTCCTACACGTCTCCTAGCTCTGTTTAAGCAGCTATCCCCAGACACTTCATACTGCACCCAAAACTGAAATCATCTTTCCTCCCACCACCCCCCACTTCTCCTGTCCTCAATTAATGGCACCAATACACGTATTCAGGCCACACAGGCAGGAGCACACGGCTTCCTCTTCTCTGAAGCACATTCTCACCAGTCTGCGCCAGCTTCGTCCCTCACCTCTAGTCTGGCCCACCTGCCCTCCTCAGGGTCACAGCCCGGCAGGCCCTAATCCCTCACCTAGAGAACTGACTCACCTTCCTAGATAACATGACCGTCTAAAGCAATGGTTCTGAACCTTCCTAATGCTGCGACCATTTAATACTGTTCCTCATGTTGTGATGACCCCAACCATAAAATTATTTTTGTTGCTACTTTAGTAATTTTGCTACTGTTATGAATCGTAAAGTAAATATCTGATATACAGGATGTATTTAGGGGATCCCTGTGAAAGGGTTGTTTGACCCCCAAAGGGGTCGCGACCCACAGGTTGAACTGCTGTTCTAAAACATATGACTATTAGATCAGTGGTTCTCAACCTATGGGTCGAGATCCCTTTTTAACAATGAAAATACAATGCAGCATTAGGAAGGTTGAGAACCACTAACTTAGATCATTTCCCTGTTTAAAAAAAGTAAACCCACTTGGTTTGGTGCCCATAGCATAGTGGTTACAGCATCAGCCACATACACTGAGGGTGGCGGGTTTGAACCCAGCCCGGGCCAGCTAAACAACAATGACAACTGCAATCAAAACATAGCTGGGTGTTGTGGCAGATGACTGTAGTCCCAGCTACTTGGGAGGCGGAGGCAAGAGACTCACTTATACCTACGAGGTTGCTGTGACCTGTGATGCCATGGTACTCTACCGAGTGCGACAGTTTGAGACTCTTGTCTCAAAAAAAAAAAAAAAGTAAACCCCCAAAGTTTCCTGCTGACTACACAATTAAGCACTCCCCTAGAAGGGCAGGTATATCTGTTTAGTTCAATCCTAACCTGCATTCTCAGTGACCTCTAGCCACTGAGCTTCCTGCTGTTCCCACACACCTTTTCACAGGGGACAGCAGCCACCGTTCCCTTTCCCCTGCACTTGTTAACACTTACTTGTCTTCCAACCGTACTGTCTCCTCTGTAACATCCGGCCACTATCTTGGAGAACGAATGCTCTGAGTGCTACAGTCACATGCACTGCAGCTACACCCCGAGGGAGGCCCTCCCCCAGGAGGAGGCCACTGCCCCAGTGTGTAACATCAGGTAGTCCAGCACTCAGGGGCCTGAGGGGAGAAAAGCTCTGTGAAGGCAGGGGAGGCCTTGTGGTCACCAAACTCCCAGGCAACACGCATGCCATAAAAATGATATACTGACAGAAGAAGTTTTGTGAGAGCTTTAATGGCACAAAATGTTTATAGCTACAAGTTATACATGTATTGTAAACTGTATATAATAATACAAAGTGCTAACTAAATAGATGAAGAATGCATAATCACTTTGGCTCAGTTAATTCCAATAATTTCTATAACTAGTTCATTTAAAAATCTGTCTGGCTAAGTCTTCGATTTTCATTTTTTAGAATAGTAAATATTTTTACTGCAATCAAGGGATCTTGTTGCACTTTACAATGTGCAAGTTTGTGCAGTTCAGCTTTTGATTCTATTTACAAACATACTAAGCTAGTTTTCATGAAACATATGAAAAATGAAGCCTATCTTTTTGTCCCCCAATTGTAAACAGGCGTAAAGCTTTTTAATCATTAACCTTAAAATTTCAACTGTTACTTGTTGAATTCTCCTTTCCACTCATATGATCTGTTTCTCTACAACACAAAGTTAATTAGGAGCAAAAACATTCATCCCATGTTAGAGCTATTGATAAATACTGCACGATTTCATCTTCTAGTAAGTTCCACTAGGATGATACAGTCAGGTTTTAAGTAATCTATAATTTCATAGGTACTTTAAGAAAAAGGCAAAAAATAAACTTATTTTCAGTGTTGAAAGAAATAAATATACTCAAGTTCAACTGTACTACTGACAGAATTGCTAGTGAATTTGGAAAGAGTGCAATGTGCCGCTTGTAAAAAGTTTCTTTTAAAGCCTAATTTTACTTTTCCTTCCCATAATACCAATTGTAATACAAATTATGTATTGCAGAGTTTACCTATTTAGTTCTCTTAACTTTACTAGCCTTTCCAATTTTATTCATGTTTTTCAAAATCAGTGGACCATCAGATTCATTTTCTTCCCAAAGAAATGCAAATATGAACACTTGAAATAAACAGGTTACCAAAGGCAAATCAAGTGTTACCAGGTTCAAGAGTAAGACAGAAACAAGGCATCATGAAAAGATACCCGAAACTATTAGGACATCAAGTGCGAGAGAAAAATAAAACTCAGTGAACTATTTTGAATATATCATCTTTCTTAAAGATAGCTAGCTATATTCTTGAAAAAAGATAGAAACACATTTTGTTTATTCTGTATGCTATTTTCCACTATAACACATTAATTTTATAAACCTTGATGTCAGAAAGAAGAGTTAAATCATTTCTGCAAACTGGCAAACCTGGTCGTCATAGTGTCTTTATTCAAGTCAACCTGATGTACTTTGTGGATTGCTAGTTTTAAATTTAACAATGCCTTCCTAAATACTCAACAGCAATGTCTGTATCACAAAACAGTATTTATATATAAAACATATAATAGTATCCTTCAGAGTTATGCTGTGTGCTCTGAAATCCAGTAAGATCTGCTTGAGATAACTGGTAATCCTAATACTTTCTAACAATTTGGTCCTAAAGCTTCACATTTTAAAAATAAACAAAGAAGTATATGACTGAAGGAATTTGTACAGTGTTCTGGAATTTCAAGAACTTAACAAAACTGAAAAGATGACTACATAAGAAAATCAACAGTGCCTGCAGGACCACAGCAATCACCAGGGAAGACTATACCGTAAACATTAATCAGGGAGGGATTAGAAGGAAACAAATGGCATCTTTTCAGAACCTTGTCAACTGTTCCTATAACCCAAGTCTGTTTTACAAAGTTGCACAAGTGCCTGGAGTAACTCTGAAACTGTCACCTCTAGAGTTTAAAGGCTTCAGAGTAGTAAGCGATGCTCCTAAAACAAGAAGCCTGCATTAACACTACAGACTGGAACACATTCCAAAGCCCATTCTACAAAGAAAAAAGGGGAAATAAAAAAATTTAGAGAAAGTCATGAAAAATTCACATGCAGCTAATAAACATAAAAATACTAAACACACACAAAAATCTCAAAAGCAAGTTCATATATTTCTAGGCCTGAGACGTTCCTTATCAGAAATAAAGATTCTACACCATAGAAAAGACAGCATTACAACATACTAGTATTAAAATCTGCTGATGTATTTTAGTTCTTATGCTATTTCATACCTATCATTTATACAGCCTGCCTCCTATAAATTAAAAGGCGCTATTATTAGGAGGCTTAGACAAAAAAGTGGCTCCAAAGCTGGTTTAAAGTAATTTTTTTATTGCCCAGGATTTTTTTCTTATGTTTTGCTTTTTTTTGTTTTTGTTTTCTTTTCAATAACTATAAATTCAAGCTTAGAGAAGCTTGCCTTTGTCTTAAAAAAAGAGAAACAACAACAACAAAGCTTTTTTAATATGATTTGCTAACTTGATCTCATTTTAAGGGGAAGATGGGAGTTATGTTGTAAGAGTACAATTTATACCATGAATGATACAGGTCTAAGTCTGGTGACAACTAACTGGAGATAATAGCATTGTTGACAAAATTATAATTTGCTGGTGGCATTTACAGAAAAGAAGCCCTTGCAAATTTCTAAACAACAGTAAACTCTGTTAGGAAATTCTAAAGTGTCTTATAGGCCAAAAAGGGAATAAGGTTAGTAAAATGCTTCAACAGAGTTGGAATAAAATACTGGATTTGAGAGTTATTGGAATTAGATATGTAAAAATAAGGGTCGTAGGTTGGGTCATGCTTACAATGGTCTCAAGTTCAAATAAACTACTGTGACAATACAGCACTTCACAGGTCACACGCGTTTCCAGGGCTTCTCATTCCCTCAGTAGGTGCTGGCAGAAGGGGTGCTCAGTCGTTTTCCAATATAGATGCTGAAAGGAAGCAGAGTGTATCATGTTTCATCTGTTTCAACAGTTCTGCACCCAGATTGTCCATAGGCTGAACTCTACTTAACTAATAACTAAATTTTTCAGTCCTTGTAAAAAGCTCTAAAGGTACACGCATAGTTTCTTGACATCCTGAAATTACTGCTTTCTTAATTAAAACCCAGCCCAGCCAAACTGGTTTGATATGATTCTTCTTACCCATTAAGTCAGGACTGGGTAGCACAGGGGCAGTGATTACACTAGGTAAAGCCAGAGAGAACAGATCCTGCAGAGTAAAACAGAGCCTGCCTCCTCTGAGATGCTCCTTGTGGTGGGCAAAACATTCTACTGACATTTTAGATATAAAAATATAGTAATATGCTAAACTTAGTGCTCTATGTAGAAAAAAAACTGAAAAGCTGCCAGTGTTTTGAAGACAGCTCTTACTAATAACTCTTAAGGATCAGGAGCCTAGTATTACTTTTCCACACAAAACAAGGAATGGTCCCCTTCCATAGCACAAAGCAGAAGGGAAGTTAAGGAAAATAGGTAACTAGCTCCACCACCAGTGCAGTAAAAGCAAACAAGTTTTTAACTCTTTTTACATTCATTTATATCAAGAGTTACACTTATAGCAAGAGGATTCATGGAAAAGAATTTGCAAAGTACAAAAACCAACCTCTTGAGGGCAAATGAATGACCCTGCAGTCAGTTGTGTGTTAAACTCCACCCCGGCCCGCACGACACAGACGCGGCACTTACACAGTGCCCATCCTCACGAACCTCAGCTAAGCTGCTGTTTGTGATCCCATTACTGTGCTGGCCCTCACAAAGGCAGATCAAGAACTCAAGAGTGACAGAAAGGGCTGGTGGGAAGCTGCATGCAGGTTTTTGTGTTCATGACTGGGAATCTCCCAGTGACATGCTGAGCTACTCAAAGGGGAGAATGATTCATCCTCTGCGGACGATATACTGAAAATTACCCAGGGCCATGCTTACAGAGTGTAACAGATTATTCTGAAAAAAATTAAAAGCTACCGCTTAACTCCTAAAATCTTTTAAAAGTATATTTCCGTAATTGTTCAAACGAAGACAAAAGCAATTAATTTAACCCTTTCCAATCCAGTTTTTCTGCCACCCTCATACTCCCCAGCTCTTATTTATTTTGGGCAAGAAAGAGGTTGGTAGATTTATTGTAATTATCCTACAGTTTTAAAAGAGAAAAACATAAATATGAAATCACCTGATAATTTTATTACCTATTTTAGGTTACATTAAAAAAGTATTCTTGTTTATTTTTGTTTACAAACAACAACAAAAACATCATTCTGTTGGACGAAGGCGGACAGAGAATTAGAAAGGGTTAAAATGTGCCTAGAAAGTTAACGAATTACCAGTAAATATGAGGTCAATTTCAGATTAAATGAAAATACCACAAAGTTAAGAGAGAAAAAAGCACTACCAACCAATTTATCAGTTTCACTCAAGACTATTTGATGTAATAGTTTATTACACATAGGGGAAAAAAATACTATCATCAACCCCATAAGTTACATGTTAAGTAAAGATTAGTTTACTTTATAAATCACTTGAGATTAGCTAATTAAGCAATACCCCAAAAGAAAAATCAATCATAGAAGAGTCCACTTAAAAATTATCACATAGGGGAGGGAAGGAAAAGCAGAGAGAGGGAAGGAGGGAGGGGGTGGGGCCTTGGTGTGTGCCACACCTTCTGGGGGCAAGACACTGATTGCAAGAGGGACTTTACATAACAAATGCAATCAGTATAACCTGGCTTATTGTACCCTCAATGAATCACCAACAATAAAAAAAAAAAAAAAGTATGTTAGAGAATTATCAAAGGAAACATCATATTATCAAAGTAATCTTTACCAATATCACAACACCTATTGTCTATGAGCAACTCCTTCTTCAGAGTCTTCTGAGACAAACATCCTCACAATCAGGGTGAAACGTTAACTAGATAATCAGGTGTGTGTGAGAATGCCAGCTAAGCAGACTAGTCAGCTGCACTGCTTCAGCTTAGCTTCCCACACTCCATCTTGCAGGGCACTTTTCTTGCTTCAAGGGGGCCACCGCCCCCCGCTCCCTGTCCCCTCCTGTCCAGAGGGCCACCCCCCACCTTCTGTCCCCTCCTGTCAAAAGGGCCACCCCCCTGCCTCCTGTCCAGAGAGCTACCCCCCCCACCTCCTGTCCCCTCCTGTCCAGAGAGCTACCCCCCCACCTCCTGTCCCCTCCTGGCTAGAGGGCCAACCCCCCTCCTCCTGTCCCCTCCTGGCCAGAGGGCCACCCTACTGCCGCCTGTCCCCTGCATTCTTGATCTCCACAGGGATAGGACAGATGTCTTTGTGTCCCCTGCAGGTCCTCTCCCACTCCACTCCTAACCCAGCTTAATGACAATGGTTTTGATGATCACATCAGGGCACCGCATACAGCTGGTTCTTCCAGATGCTGCTGCAGAGATGTCACATTTGGTCCCCCCAGCCTACCCCACTGGCGTCCTCTCTGTGGTGGGACAGGTGGTTGCCTAGGGCCCCAAAGGGCTGAGGAAGAGCCCATAGGCTGCCCGTCACCCAGGCTTGGCCCAGACTCAGCGTCCTGGCCCTGCTTTATCAGGGGCCTTGCCAACTGGCCTCTCCACCAGCTCCTGTGTCCCCCCATGCTCATCAGTTGCCCAGATCAGCAGCTCCCCAAACTGCCTGCGAACACAATCATGGGCTGTGCAAAGGGTTCCAGGCCCCACTGATTATTGGGCAGTGGGGGAGGACAGTGATTCTGGAGGGTGCACTAGAAGGCTCTACATGAGACCAGGCCGCTGTGCACCGGCCCCCACCCCACACTCTGCTCTTCCAGGTGGCTTCCTGGAGGCTCCTCTAATAGACAACACCCAGTGACACGGGCACAAGGGCCTCCCCAGCAGAGACCTGGCCTGAGAGATACAGGGGTCATCAGAACACTGGGGGACAGTGTTGGTGGCCCCAACATGACTTCAACTGCAGAGCTCTCCAGGGGGAGCGATTGGGTCATAACCAACTCATTGACAATTAAGACTTGTAACATATGACAAAATTCTTTAATGTTTGGTATATTGATAGTGAGACCCTGTCTCTACTAAAATAGAAAAGCTAGCTGGATGTCATGGCGGGTGCCTGTAGTCCCAGCTACTCAGGAGGCTGAGGCAGGAGGATCACTTGAGCCCAGGAGTCTAAGGTTGCTGTGAACAAGGCTGAGGACACAGTACTCTAGTCTGGGTGACAGAGTGAGACTGTCTCAAAAAAAAAAAAAAAAAAATTCAGTTTACTGTTGTCAACCCAAGTAAATAACCCAGGCAAATATCTCAGGTTTTATTAAAGCCAAGACGCTGAGGATGTGCCAGGAAAAAACATGGCTCCCAGGCAAGCTGTGGCTGTTTTTCCAAAGGGGAGGCTCAGACCTGGAGCATTATAAAGGCAACAGAGAGAACAGAAAAAGGCAGGAGGAGGGGGCAAGGGACTTTCTTGTAAAGGCTGGCAATCTACACTGTACATAAAGTGAAGGGAAAAGAAAGGTTCAGTTGCGCAGAAGAACATGTGTGTTCTTCCAGTCTGCTTCCTGGGACAACGTGTAACTGGGGAGGTGCCGAGGTGCTCACTTGGGGGAGGGCAGCAGGGGACTCCCTCTGTGGATGGACTGCAGCCCTCTACACAGGGGCCTGAGGCTGTGCTTTCCTTCTGCCCTGGGCCGGCTTTGTTCCCACCATCTGTTCAGGAGACGGTGGTGATGGCATGAGCCACCCTGGATTTTCCGGGGGACATGTGGCAGCCCTGGGACTGGCTGGCAGGAATGGGCTCGCGGATGCCCTCTGCTGTCAGAGTGCGGAGACCTGCCCGCAGCAGCGAGAGGGCCCCGGGGAGCCACACGGAGAGCATTCACAGCCCTTTTACTCCAGTAGACCCAGAGCGGAAACATAGAGGTGTCCTTCCACAGGAGAGCAGACAGACGAAACACAGTGAAGTCATGAAACAGAATGACATCCAGCAGTAAATGGGAACAAACTCCTGTGCCTGCAGCAATTTGGTGAACCTTCCCGCAGCGGAGCACCCTGTGGGGTGAAGCTCCACCAAACTAATCTGGTGCAAATTATCACATTGACAGCTGCCCAGGACATAGGCGGGGACTGGCCGGAAGTACAGCAGGACAGGAGCCAGTGCCCTCCCTACAGTGAGGGCTGGGACCGCACAGCTGCTGGCCAGAGCAAAACTCTCTGAGGTTGCTGTGAGCTGTGATGCCACAGCGCCCTACACAGGCAGCCAGAGTGAGAAGGAAAGAGAAAGAGGAAAGGAGACGAAAGGAACACACACTTTGGGGCAGCGCCAGCCCCATATGCCGGAGGTGGCGGGTTCAAACCCAGCCCTGGCCAAAAACTGCAAAAAAAAGGAACACACACTTTGTCGTGGGGATGTTTACAAAGCGCCCCAGCAGAGAGTCAGCCAGGCTCAGGGGTGCGAGCTGGCCAGGGGTCAGGCACACTGGTGCGTGTGGCTGGAGCCCTGAGCAACCCACACTGCAGAACTGTGGAAGAAAGGCCGACCTTGGGCTGACTGAGGTCCTGGGTTTTTTTGTTTGTTTGTTTGTTTTTTGGGTTTTTTTGAGATAGTCTCACTCTATTCCCTCTGTATAGAGCTCACAGCAACCTCAAATTCCTGGGCTCAAGCAATCCTCCTGCCTCAGCCTTCCGAGTAGCTGGGACTACCGTGCCCACCATAGCACCCAGATAGTTTTCCTATTTTTATTTATTATTTATTTATTTTGCAGTTTCTGGCCAGGGATGGGTTTGAACCCACCACCTCCGGCATATGTGGCCAGGGCACTACTCATTTGAGCCACTGGCACCACCCTCGTTTTTCTATTTTTAGTATCAATGGGGTCCTGTTCTTGCTCAGGCTGGTCATGAAGTCCTGAGAGCCAATGATCCACTCACCTCGGCCTCCCAGGGTACTGGGATTATAGGCATGTGCCTGTAAGTCCTGGATTTTATGCCAAAGAAGCTTGGTGTTACCTTGGAAACGTCATCAAGGAGCCCTTTGCCCTAAGCCATTCTGTGGACACACAGCTTACACATCTCTGGGTGCTGTGGTGTGTGTTTCCCATGCGGTCATGTAACCCTCACACCCCTTTTTACAGGACACTGGGGGCTGAGTGCCTTGGTCACAGGACAGGAGCTGGAAGTGCTGGTGCAGCTCCCGTTCTGCTGTGCAGGCAGCAGGTGCTGGCCTGAGAATCGGGCTGTGACGCTGAGGGACAGGCACAGTGACATCCACATGGCTGGGTGGGCCCAGGTGTTCTGTCCGAGGCTCACTCACCTCTGTGGATTTTTCCAGCTACCTGGCTTCAGAGCGTGTGCGTCTCTCCAGGAACTTGCTCCAGAAACAGCGCTGCATCAGTGTATCACCTGCATGGCTCTCCATCCCTCCATCCCCGAGGAGGTGGCAGTAGCCACACTGGGGAGCAGGAAGGCTGGAACAGTGTCTTGGAAGAACCTCCAAGGGGGTTGGGGAGAAATTCTTGCAGCCGCACCTGGATGTGTCTTTGCTTTTGCTCAGGCTGGTCTCCAACTCTGAGCTCAGGCAGTCCACCTGCCTTGGCCTCCCAGAGTGCTGAGATTACAGTTGTGAGTCACTGTGCCCAACCTAGAATTTCTGAAAATGAAAAAATATGATAACCAAAGTTAAAAAACCAAATTGAAGCATTTAACAACTGTTGTACTCATGTACCACCTGGAAGAAAAACTCGGACCCCACTTCAGGTATAAATCAGATGGTGATTTATTACACCTGCACAGGGGACCACTGCCCAAAGGGCAAACATCCCCGAAGAGAAAAGCAGGCTGCCTTTTATACTTTTTTTTGGTTGTTATGTGGCCAGCAAGTGAACAAACACAGAAGCAGAATGTGGCCGGTTAGCCCAGGGGTGGGGTTATGGAGTTGGCTCAGGGGGGCTACAGCACGGCCGTTGGCACAAAGGCGGGGTTACAGTGAGTCAGGGGGTTTGGCACCAGTTACAGCGAGTCAGGGGGTTACATCATGGCAGCTGGCATGGGGACAAACTTGGCTTGGGAAATTTTGCTTGAGTAAGCTTTCCACCGTTGTTTAGCTATTGTTTTTACCTGTGGCTGGGAGTCTTTTGAGAACTTCCTTGTTCTGAAACCTGTTCTCAGAATTAATCCAAGGAGGGGTTTGAGACGTGCGGGGACTCATGCTGAGACAGTTAGGTGCCTTTAGGGGTCCTTTTGCTGGGTACCACACAACAAATAAGTCACAGCTAAACAGAAAATTAGATAGAAGAAATGATCTAGAAAGCAACCCCGAGATACAGAAAGAGAAGGTAAAGAGGTGTAATGAACAGTAAAAAAATGTTTCGTGTATGTTCAATTATTGTTCCAGAAGAGCGGAGGCAGAGGGCCAGTTAGGGGCCCTATTCAAAGGAAAACCAATTGTAGCTTTTATTGTATTTTACCCATAAGAGAAATAAACCCACATATTCAAAAACTAAAAAAGTTAAAGCAGATTAAAAAGCCACATCAGAGTAAACTATTTTAAAGAGGTCTTTTATGAAGGTTAGCCATCAGATTGACAGCTGACTTCTTTTCTTTTTTTTTGAACAGAGTCTTACTTTGTCACCCTCCGTGGAATGCTGTGGCGGCTCTATTAAAAATAGAAAAACTAGGGCGTTGTAGTGGGTGCCTGTAGTCCCAGCTACTTGGGAGGCTGAGGCAAGAGGATTGCTTGAACCCAGGAGTTTGAGGTTGCTGTGAGCTGTGATGATGCCATGGCACTCTACCCAGGGCAACAGAGTCAGATGCTGTCTCAAAAGAAAAAAAAAAGAAAAATTATTAGGTTGCTTTCCTAACATGCTGTTTATTTAACATAATTCACTCCCCCCACCCCCCAATTTTTCCTTCCTTCCTTTTTTTTTTTTCACAGAGTTTCATTTTCTTGCCCTCGGTAGAGTGCCATGGTGTCACAGCTCACACAAACCTCAAACTCTCGGGCTCAAGTGATTTTCTTGCCTTAGCTTCCCGAGTAGCTGGGACTACAGGAGCCCGCCACAACACCTGGGTATTTGTAGAGACATGATCTCGCTCTGGCGCAGGCTGGTCTTGAACCCATGTGCTCAGGAAATCCACCCATCTTGGCCTCCCAGAGTGCTGGGATTACAGGCATGAGCCACTGCACCTGACCTCTTTCTTTCTTTTCTTTTCTTTAGAAATTGGGTCTTGCTGTGTTGCCCAGGCTGGAGTGCAGGGTGCAGCCACAGCTCATTGTACCTCACAGTCCTGGGTTCATAGCTTTCTATTTCTTTCTTTCTTTCTTTCTTTTTTTTTTTTTTTTGAGACAAAGTCTTACTATGTTGCCCTCAGTAAAGTGCTGTAGCGTCACAGCTCACAGCAACCTCAAACTCCTGAGCTTGAGAGATTCTCTTGCCTCAGCCTCCCGAGTAGCTGGGACTACACATGTCTGCCACAACACCTGGCTATTTTTGTTGTTATTATTGGTTAGCTGGTCCGGCCGGGTTCGAACCCGCCAATTTTGGTGTATGTGGCTGGTGCCGTAACCACTGTGCTACGGGCGCAGTCACTTTTTATTTCTTTAATCACAGTGCTCAGAGTTGTTTCAGTATCTGTCTGGTAATTTGAATGCCTGAAGTCTGCGTGGGCCTGTTTTGCTGTCCTGTCCTTCCCAGCCCTCCTGCTCTGTTCCTTTCTCTGATTCTCTGCCTCACCCACAATGCCTTCCTTTCCGTCATGACTTTCCTCAACTGTGAAGTGGTTGGGAGAGTTATTTGTAGGAGCTTTGTGGCCCTCCAGGAAGGCCTGCTACTCCAGAGAGGTTTGCATTTGCTTCTCTGGGGCTCCTCAGCTGTGGGGCTCAGGGGTGCTTGGTCACCTGGGTGGTGGCCAAGGCATGGCTGGCTCACGCCTCCACCTCCTCTGAGCCAGGTTTTCTCCTGTCTTCACTCTGCTTAGTACTGGGGGACTCTTCCTGCCATCCCCTTGCTGGTGTGGGTTGGGGGTATCACTTCCGATTCATTCTCACCCTGAGGGGACAGCCTTGGGGGTCTCAGTTTTATGGGGAGAGGTTTCAAATTTAGTCCGGGCCTGCCAAACAACAATGACAACTACAACCAAAAAATAGCGGGGCGTTGTGTCCCAGCTACTTGAGAGGCTAAGGCAAGAGAATCACTTAAGCACAAGAGTTTGAGGTTACTGTGAGCTGTGCACTATACCGAGGGTGATAAAATGAGACTCTGTCTAAAAAAAAAAAAAAAGAAAGAAAGAAATGTTATTTGGGGTCATGGATTATGCCAACTATTGTCGTTTAAGATAAGGGTTTATTATTATTATTATTTTGAGACAGATTCTTTATCACCCTTGTTAGAGTCATAGCTCACAGCAACCTCAAACTCTTGGGCTCAAATGATCCTCTTGCCTCAGCCTCCCAAGTAGCTGAGACTACAGTGCCCGCCACAACACCCGGCTAGTTTTACAGTGTAGACCTAGTAGGCCTAGGCTGAGATGGAAAAGTGTTAGGCCTAGGCTAAAGTGGAAAAATACCAGTTAACTCCTGGCAAATTTCTGGGCTGCAAGCTTTCAGAGAATGGAGTAGGAAAAAAGTCTAGTTCACTCCTAAGATAGATGGGAAAGTACTAATTGATTTCTTGCTTCTAGTTTACTCCCAATTTCTTGCTTGGACTGACCTTTAAGAAATACCAGGTTGGGAAAGTACAGAAACAAAGATATGTATAGCTAACTAACTGTAAAATTCTGCTTCTATACAATGCTTACTAACCTACCCGGATGCATCTGGGCAGGCTGCATGCCAACCAGGATGCGGACCAAGACTTAAAAACCTGACGCCTTAAGCATGCTGGAATGCTTAAGGATCCACCTTCCTTGGCCTCCCAGAGGGTTAGGAGAACAGAGAGCAGGCAGGTTGGGACACTGAGGCAGTCACTGGCCAGATCTTTAATAAAGGGACTCTTCTATGAATTTGGCTTGTTTGGCAGTGTGGTCTTTGGGGGAACTCCTGGGCATTACAACAGATGGGTCCATATTCAGGCTGGTCTTAAACTCCTGAGTTCAAGCGATCCACCCTCCTTGGATTCCCAGAGTGTTAGGAATACAGGCATGAGCCACCATGCCTGGCCTTAATTATTATTGTTTAGGGTAAGACTTAACAGGGTTTTTTATTTGAACTTTATGTATAAAACCTTGGTTTTGGAAATGGAAGAAGAGAACCGTCTTGGGGAGGCTACTCTCACTGCTCTACAGAACTGCTGGCTTTCCCACCAAGTTTGGTTAGCCTCCACCATCTCTGCACATTGGCTGACAGTGACAGCTGGCCAGATCCTCCTCGTCCGGTAACAACACAGAGCCTGTAGCAGACCTTGCTAGGTTAACCACAATCCAGGCTACTGATGAGCGTTGAACAGTCTTCTCCTCACAACACATCACCATTCCCTTTTGAGAAGCAGCTTCTCGTGGGTCTCTGCACACAGTTCATTTTATTGTAGTTCACTAGGACCATGCCACATAAGCTGTCAGTCACTGTTCAGCATTATCTGACCCACCACACCACTGAGCAGGGCATTTCCAACAAAAGTGTCACAAAAATGAAAGCAGTACATGTGAGATCTGTTATGGGCTGAACTGTGTCCCCCTAAATTCATATATGTTGCAGCCCCAGCTCCCCATGTGACTGTATGTGGAGAGAGGGCCTTTAGGGAGGTAATTCAGGTTAGAGGAGGTCATGGGGGGATCCCTAATCCAGTGGGATTGGCAGAGACACTGGGGCCATGAACACAGAGGAAAAACCACGTGAGGACAGAGAGAGGATGGCTGTTTGCCAGCCAAGGAGAGAGGCCTCAGCAGAAAGCAACCTTCTGTGCCACAATTTAGCCTGCAAGGACTTGATGTTGGATTTCTGGCGCCAAGACTGTAAGAAAATGAGCTTCTGGGGTTCGAGCCCCATGGTCCGTGGTACTGTGCTAGGACAGCCTTTGCAGCCCAACATGAGACTGTCCCCAAGCATGCCTTAATGTCCAGATCAACATGAGACTGTCCCCACGCATGCCTTAATGTCCAGATGAGTGACACGAACAGGTAGCTCACCCCTGAATATATCTACTGCCTGCGTCGTCCCTCTACTTGCATTTCTGGTTTTATGAGGAGTTGCCTAAAACAAACTGAAGAATAAACAATAGAGCAATGGTGTACGGATGCACTGCACAGCTGCTGGGAGAGGACAGAGGGCACCATGGCCTGCCCACATTGGCCCTGGTGGGCACTGGGCCACACTTGGAGCCACAGGGTGGTCACCCTTGCTTTACTGGGGAGGAGAGAGGCTGAGATGTTGTTCTGATGATTGGGACTTAGAAGGAACAGACTTGCAGGATCACGTGTAGGAGCTCTGGGGGGAGTCTGTGGATACACAGACCTGGGCTGGGCCCAGATGTGAGAATATCTGTGCTCCACGTGGAGCTTACCGAATGCTCCCACTGCATAGTGGGTGCTCAGGAAGAGCTGGGCAAGACCCCGTGGCCGTGGAGGTTGGCCAGCTCTCCTCCCCTCATCCCAGCCTTTCTCACAAGAGGCTCCTGGAAGCGGGGGCCATGGTGGCCTGGATGGAGAGGATGTATGGATTTAACATCTTGATCCCAGGGCTGACCTGGCCAGGGCCACACTGTAAACTCTATCTAGGAGCACTTGAGACTGACAGGAAGCTCCCGTGATCCTGGCAAGCTGATTTTATCAGCACCCTTCCATGGGGGCACAGTGTGCATGGTCCTCACAGAAGGATGCCTGTTCTGGGTCTGACCTTCCCCTCCCTGCCCGCCAGTAGGCCCTCTGGACACTTAGCAAGTACCTTATTCACTTAGGCTGAGACTGTTCCTGACGAACCATGAAGGGAGGCGAGAGACATTCGGCCACAGACAGGTGCCCACTGGCCGGTATTCACCCTTCCTGCCTGCACTTCTCCAGCCCTAGATGGGTATCTGCGCTTTTCCCACGTCACAGATGGAGAGCAGGACCGCGCGTCCAGAGGAGGTGAGTGACCCCACGCCTGGCTTTGCGCTGGACTGAGGGTCTGAGTCCCGAGCGGCCAGGTCATGTGTCCAGTCAAGACTCCAAAAGCATCTCTCCTGCCAGGGTGCCTGCCGGAGGCAGCACTTGGAGACAGGAAGGCGAGAGTTAACAGCGCAAAGGCGCAGGTGCGACCGACCGCTCCGCCCTCCAGCAGCCCGAGATGCAGGTGAGCGGGCCGGCCACCGGCAGGTTCCCGGGGAGCCCGCGCGGGGGGCGCGGACAGAGCGCGGTTTCACCCGCGCCCGGCTCCCGCCGCCTCCGCCCTCGGGAGCGAGCGGGTTACTTCCAGCCTCTTCGCGCTGCTTTCTGGTCCTGCCCGACTGCGTGTGACTGAGTCCGGGAAGGACTGAGACCCACGGTCCGGGAGGAAGGGGCGGCGTCGCCGGCGGCCGGAGCGGGTCCCCAGGGAGGTTCTGCCCCGCCTCAGTGACGCGCCGGCCGCCCGCCGCCGCGATGGCCGGGCCGCAGCCTTGGTGAGCAGCCGCCGGCCTGTGCGCGGGGCCCGGGCCGAGCGGGGCTGGGGTTGCAGGGGCCCCGCTGCCCCGGGGGTCTGTCCCGCCCTCCCCGCGACCTCCCGCGGCCGAGCCCGTCTCCAACCTGCGCACAGGCCGCGGCGCGGCGGGGACCCGGGTGGGGCCGCGCAGGTGTGGGGCGGCGCCTCCACATCTCCGCATCTGCGGCTCCGCCACCCCCGGGAAGGTGGGGTCCGTGCGGTGTTTTTCTTAATTAGTGTCTAGTTTTTAAATCTCACCAGTTTGCGCGTGGGCCGCGTCGGGCCGTGGTCGGTAATGTCGGAAACCTCAGCGAGGAGGGGTGATGGATGGTTCAGGGGCCTGGGGAGGCCCGGCCTGGACAGCCTCCTGGAAACCCGCGCAGCCCAGCCCCTTGACCTTGGCTTTGGAACAGCAGGTGGGGTTTTGGCCGCCCCACGCCCCGGGCACCCCGTGGCTTCGGTGTCTCCCTCCTGTTGTGCCGGCCTCCCCGCTGCGTGTTGTGTGCAAAGGCGAGCAGGGGGTGGCGGCTCCACCCGCCTTGGTGACCGGAAACCAGCTGCCAGGTGGGGCCGGAGTGGGCGCTGGACGAAGCCCCTGCATCGGGTGCGGTGGGCGCGCGGGTCAGGGCACCGCACCCCTGGGCGTCTGCCCTGGTTTAGGATGAAAAACGGGGGCGAGAGACCTCCCTACCCTTCTTGACCCTCCCAAACCTGACTCATGGTTGTGAAAGGACACTTGCTTTGGCAACCAGCGGCAGCGTTTCCCGGTCAGAGCCAGTGGAGCTCTGTTCACTCCTGTCAACTAGGGCACCTGGGAGAGCCTCTGCCTGGTAGCGGCGCGTCCTGATGTGCGTTTAGGAGAGAACCCTGCCCAGGCCCGTGTCCAGCTCCGGCTTCAGGGCCCAGCCTGTGGCAACCCTTCCCTGGTGTGAGCTTGGTCCTCCACACCCGCTCAGTGGTGAGTGCTGCTCTGTGGCTTTGAAGGACAGCAGTGCCAAGTGGCCTGAGGTGGCAGGGCCCTCACCGCTAATTTGGACGATGGTAAACAGCCAGCGTCTCGCTCCTTACCCAGACTCTCAGCTTTCTACAAAACAGAATCCAATGACTGGAAGGAAAAACCCTCCATCATAGCGAGTTTCAGTTGGAAGTTGATTGAAGATATACTTTTTATTTTTATTTATTTTTAAAAATGAGTATTTTAAATTATTGTGGGCACACGATAGTTGTCTTTTTTTCCTTTTTCTTTCCTTTTTTTTTTTTTTTTGTAGGGACAGATTCTCACTTTATCGCCCTCAGTAGAGTGCCATAGCATCGCAGATCACAGCAACCTCCAGCTCTTGGGCTTAGGTGATTCTCCTGCTTCTGCCTCCAGAATAGCTGGGATTACAGGCACTCACCACAACACCCGGCTAGGGGCGGGTTTGAACCTGCTACCCTCCGTATATGGGGCCGGAGCCCTGCTCACAGAGCCAGAGGCACTGCCAGATAGTTGTCTGTCTTTACAGGGCACACTGATGTTAGCTACAGACACCCAGAGTGAATGAATCCCATCAGGGTGACTGGCAGGTCCATCACCTCAGTCATTGGTCATCTCTGTGTGTTAGGCACATTCCAGTTCTTCGCTTTTATTTATTTATTGATTGATTGATTGATTTAGAGATAGAGCCTCAAGCTGTCACCCTGGGTAGAGTGCTATAACATCACAGCTCACAGCAACCTCAAACTCCTGGGCTCAAGCGATTCTTCTGCCTCTGCCTCTCAGGTGGCTGGGACTACAGGCGCCCACCACAACGTCCAGCTATTTTTTTGGTTGCAGCCATCATTGTTTTGTCAGGCCTGGGCTGGATTCGAACCCACCAGCTCGGGTGTATGAGGCTGGTGCCTTAGCCGCTTGAGCCACAAGTGCTGAGCCCTCCTTTAGTTATTTAAAGCATGCCTTAAGTTATTGCTGGTTATGGTCACTTTGTTGTTCTATCAAATATTGTCCACTAGCTAGCTATATTTTTGCAGCCATTAGCCACCCCCACGTTATCCTCCCCCCCCCCCCCCACTACCCTTCCCGGCCTCTGTATACATCATTCTACTCTCTGTCTTGAGAGCGATTGTTCTAATATTTAGCTCCACATGTCAGTGGGAACATGTGAGATGTGTGTTTCTGTGCTCAGCTCATTTCACTTAGCATAATGTTCTCCAGTTCCAGCCATGTTGTTGTGAAGGGCAGGATTTCATTTTTTGTGTGGCTAATATAATATTACATTGTGTATGTACCACAATTTCTTTATCCATTCATCTGTTGATGGCCCCTTAGGCTGATTCCAACCTCAGCCACTGTGTCTGGTGCTGCAGCAAGCTGGGGGTGCAGACGCCTCTTCAATGCACTGGATCCCTCTCCTTTGCACACATGCCCCTGGGGGGTTGCTGGGTCACATGGGAGTTCTATTTCTATTCTCAGTCTTTGGAGGAACCTCTGTACTGTTTTCCATGGTGGTTGCACTAAATAATTTTAATTTTAAATAGGATTTTCAAGCAAAACAATGCATCAGTGCATGGGCTTATTATTAGGGCATTATTTGTATTGAAAGACAAAAAAATTTATTACCAACAGTGGCTACTTAAATCCAGATTTAGGAAGACAAAAGGGGAAGAGGACTGGTGGAGGATTCAGTGCAGACAGAAAGAACTTGCCGAGAGCACGTGCCCTGGTCTTGTTCTCATTCTCTCTTCTGCCCCCGAGGGAGAGGCCTGCAAGGCCCCGCCTTCTCTGTGCTGTTGGCCAAGGTCATAGTCAAATCCCAGGTTCTGGGGTTTGGGCACCCCGTGTCTGCATTCATGATATTTGCACAATCCAGGAGATGGACAAAATGGTGTAACAATAAAGATCTGCTAGTATAAAAAACAAAAGAGGAAATAGTGATGTTAAAAGTAGCCAACCATCACACCACTTGCTGTATGCTGGGCACCGTTCTGCTGTGCTCAGGTAAAGCGCAGGGGTCACCCTGCTCAGATGTGTAGGGGTGGGCTGCAGGAGGCTCAGAGAGACCTGAGGATGGGCTGGGAGGACCCGTGATGGTGGCGGTGCTGTCCTTACCCCTGGAGCACAGGTCTGAGTGTGGGCAAAGCTCCTCCTGTGGCAACTTCAGGGAACCAGCTCAGGTGACGTCCTCTGAGAGTTTGCAATTTGGCAAGGGAGAAAATGTCATTATGTCACCTAGAAGATCTAGAAGGGCAGAGCATGTGTCCTGGGTAGCGGAGAAAGGCCTTGTCCCACATTGCAAACTTGGCATGGGAGCTGCGTCTCTTCCTATGCTCCGGGACATAAGAAAGTCACTATACCTGGGATCTGGGACACACAGCAGAGCAGCCTTAGCCACACCACCTCTTGTTACCCGGTAATGCCAAGAGCTGAACCCTTTCTGCTACGGCCCCTGGACAGCGTGTGGCCAGCCTTGCGGGTGGTCTGCGTGTAGCTGTGAGCTTGGTCCTCCACATCGGCTCGGGTGACCTGACCACTACTGACTTGCCCCTGGCAGAGGCCTCTTATACCCCAGAGAAGAGAGCCCTGGGCGGAGGCAGCCCCCTCTCCCTCCCTAGTGCTGGGCTGTTGGCCAGACAGGTCTGCAGATCTGGCTGTTCTCCTGGCCCCTGCAGTGCAACCCCCCTCAAAGATCCACAGATATGGGGCCCTTCATTTCCCACTGTTCCAGAAATCAGGATGGCACAGCCTGAAAGTGGCTCTGGTGGCATCTCTGGGTGGCCCCTGCCCACTGCCCGAGTGAGGGCGTCCTCTGGGTGAGTCTTGCTGTGTGTGAAGCCCTCACTGCTCCCTAGGCCGCTGCCGTGATGCTAAGTGACCAGGGCCCCTTTACACCAACCTTGTGCTTTTTTCCTGATTGCAAAAGAAATTCTAAAATTCTAGAAAAGTGCAGTCAAGATACTCAGTGCCATCCATAATTAATACCTGTCCAGGTACCTCCTGTAAACTGTTGGGTGTTGCAATGGATTTAATTGTCCTCCTAAAATTCATGTGTCCAATCCCTAAATCTCATTGTCATGGTGTCCAGAGGTGAGCCTTGTGGGAGGTCACTGGGTTAGATGAGGTCATGAGGGTGGGGATCTCAGGACAGGATTGGTGTCTTTATAGGAAGGAAGGAACACCAGAGCTGGCTCTCTCTGCCATGTGTGGACAGAGTACAGGGGCATGCCAGGGAGTAGCCCTCACCAGAGCCTGGCCCTGCTGGCCCTGACTTCCTTCTGCAGCCCTCTGAACTGTGAGGGACAAATGTCTACTGTCTAAGTCTCCAGTCTAAGGCATTTCTCAGGCAGCCAGAACCCGTGAACACAGGTGCCTGGTCTTCTGCCTGGGCCCACCGCCACCCCCACCACACACAAAATTTGGATCACACTGTAATGATTTTATTTCTTCCTTTTTAAAAAATATCTTATTGATGAGCATTTAAAAAGCCACAGAAAAGATGATTTTTACTGTCTATATACCATTTAATTGTTAATCAGTTCTCTATAAGATATTTAGGTTAACTTTAATCCTTTACCACTGTTACCAACCCCTTTTGAAAGGAAAGAAAAACGTCCTTTTTCTGTTTAAAAATTTTTACTGTGAGGGCTGGGCATGGTGGCTCACACCTATAATCCTAGCACTTGGGAGGCCAAGGTGGGTAGATTGTCTGAGCTCAGGGGTTCCAGACCAGCCTGACTCAGAGGGAAACCCTGTCGGTAAAAATAGCCAGGCGTTGTGGTGGGCACCTGTGGTCCCAGCTACTTGGGAGGCTGAGGCAAGAGAATCGCTTAAGCCCAAGAATTTGAGGTTGCTGTGAGGTGCAACATCATGGTATTTTATTGAGGGCAACAAATCTGTCTCAAAAAAAATTTTTTTTTTTATTGTGCTAAGAACATTTAACATAAGATCTGTCCTCTTGGCAAATTTAAAGTGTACAGTATTTAAAGTGTCAGTTGTTGACTATCGTTACAATGTTGTAGACTTCTAGAGCTCATGCATCTTACCTGATGGAAACTTTGTGTCTGTTAGCTAGTAACCCCCCATTTCCTGCTCCCGCCCCCGGGAACCACCCTCCAGCCTCTGTGAATGTTGATTTGACCTTGGTGGATGCCTCGTGGAGTGGAATCCCAGGAGCTTGTCTGTCCCTGCTGGATTGTTGCACTGAGATTCCTGTCCCCCAGTCTTTCTGTTGCAAGGTTGAGCAGTACTCTACATACACCAGTTTTCTTTACCCTGTTGCTTTTGAAAAGCTTTCCTGTGTGTCAGACAAAAGTTCCTGGGTGTGTCTCAGGGGAGTGGGGAGATGGGCTGGGGGATTCAGGAAAGGACGGGGAAGAAGGGTGAGGCCTGCCCTCCTGTGAGCAGCTGTGGGGGGATCTGTGCTGGTGTTGGGCTCGCTGCAGAGGCCACGTTCTGGGTGCTGCTCTCCCAGTCTGGACGCAGGAGCCCACAGGCCTGCAGCGGGCGGTCTCTGTGCCACCACAAGCCTCTGGAAGTTAGGAATGTGGGGGCTCAGACAGGGTGAGACCAGGCCAGACCACCCCCTCCACCTTCACATGCATTTTGGACGGTGTTTAGGGACTGATGGAAATACAACAGCTGGAGTGTGGCCAGGTGGGGATCAGAGGGCGTGAGGGCTACAGGGCAAACCCAGGTGTCCCTGGCTGTCCCTCACCCTAACGCTTCTCAGAAACCTGCCTCTGCAGACTGAGGAGCCTCCTCTCCAGGCCACTGTGCTTCTCTTTCCATCCCCACTCTGCTTGGCGGGGAGGCCAGGCCAGGTCCTCTCTGTCCCAGGACTCAGCACAGGCCCTCAATGACCAGAGGTGCACACGGGCCAGTGCAGTGTGGGGAGAGGGAGTCACCGCTGGGCCCACCACACCGGGGCAGGTCTCGGCACCAAGTCCATCTTCTCTCTGGCACTATAGTTACAGATCTTCCTGGCCAGAATTCATAGCAACCATTATGATATCAGAAATAATTAACTAAGCAGGGGTAGAAGAGCCCCTTGGTGTCAGCTCTCCTGCTTGGGAAACTTTGGAAGAGTTTCTTTCTTTTCTTTTTTTTTTTTATTGTTAAAAAATAGCTGTGTACATTAGTGCAATCAAGGGGTACAATGTGCTTCATATACAATCTGAAATATTCTCATCAAACTGTTCAACGTAGCCTTCATGGCATTTTCTTAGTTATTGTATATAGACGTTTGTATTCTGCATTTAGTAGGTTTCTCCTGTACCCATTCTAAGATGCACCGTTATTTTTA
>CAUYPK010096481.1:0-32936 GCA_963574355.1 Loris lydekkerianus
AGATATTTACTGATTACCATGCTCAGGTGGGTGTGAGGAGGATGTCAGGGGATTAAGAGGGTGGCCCTCTGTCGCCTTGGTGCTTGTAGCCAGGGCATGCTGGGAGCAGGTCCAGCCGCCTGTGGGCAGGGCATGCTGGTAGCAGGTCTAGGCACCTGTTGGCAGGGCATGCTGGGATCAGGTCTAGGCACCTGTAGGCAGGGCATGCTGGGAGCAGGTCTAGGCACCTGTAGGCAGGGCATGCTGGGAACAGGTCTAGGTGCTCATGGCCTGGGAATAGTCCTTGGCACTATGGACAGGGCATGCTGGGAAGAGCTCTGCGTGTTCAGTATCCCTCTAGCTCAGGAATCTATACCCACACATAGTTTGTCTCCTCAAACTTTCTACAGTGTTGTTACCTTATGTTTTAAGTTAAGCAACATTTTTATCCATTTAATTATCAAGTATAGACTATTTCCATCAGGGGACTGTTTAGAACAGTGGTTCTCAACCTTCCTAATGCCATGGCCCTTTAATACAGTTCCTGTGGGTCGTGACCCACAGGTTGAGAACCGCTGGTTTAGAAAAACAACAGAATGAAAAGTGGCCAAGTCTGCCAAGGACAGCATGTGTAAAACCAAATTTTCTTATCCCTATGAGTAAATACATCTGTGGTGTCCTCAGAGCTGCGAGGGGCCTTGGGTCATTTCCTCCAGGCATGGCCCACTGGCAATGCCAGAACAGTAAGATTAAGCTCTTTTGGCTCAACCTCAAGTGTCTGGCAAAAGCTGAGGCTTAAAGGATGAGAAGGATTTTGCCAGGAAAGCCAAGGAGGTGGTGGCAATGCTTCCAACAGGAGGAATAGAATATACCACGACGTGGAGGCCAGAGGCAGCGTGGTTTATTTTAAAGACTGATGCTCTACAGCAAACCACATTGTGAGGCATTTGTCTTCCCCTTCCATGAATTGCCAGTGTCTTAATTACTCTGCCAAGTCTCCTATGTATTGGGTTATCTTTATCAAAACTAATTTGTAGAAATCCCTTATATATTATAGATACTAACAGGGACTTTTCTAGAACAAACTTTGTATCACCATTCTCCTCCTTAAAACACTTTTGCCTTTGCTTATAAGGCCTTGTGTTCATAAGGCCCCGGGGGACCTGGTCGCTGCCTACTATGCCACAGCCTCATCTCGCCATTCTTACTGTTCCACATTGTAGCCACACAGAATTTCCCTTTACTGTCTACAATGTTCCACAGTCTCTGTCCCCTTTGGACCTGTTCTATGTGCTGTTCCTAACTATTCTCCACAACTAGGAAAACGCTTATTTAAATTTTAGCTCTAAACTTAAACATCTTTTCCTCTAGGAGAGTCCCCGGCCCAAGGCTGGGTCTGATGCCCCAGTTGGCGTTTCTCTGTCACAGCCCCACCACCGGTGCCTGCTTTTGAGTTGTACTGTTCCCTTCTCCCTCATCACCTAACACAGGTGCTCCATGCAGAGCTGGTGCAGGAAAGACTGGATGGGCCTGATCATAAAGAATTTAGATTTTACCCTGAGGCAGTCAGGTGGCACCCAGATTTTAAGCAAAGTAGTAAGGAGATGGAGTTCTAAAAAGATGACACAGGTGGCTGAAGAGTTGAGAGGTGTCTCTCACACTTCAGGTCAGAGATCAGGGCCTTGACCTGCTAGTGTGTGTACAGATCTGTGCTATTCAAGAGCCACCTACAAAGGGCTGCTCTGTGTATAACCCTGACCCTTGGAGGGCTTACAGGTTGGCCAGGCAGTGGACATGCCAACCATGGATAACATGAGACAGAACAACTTTCATTCTAGAAGAAAATGCGTGAAGTAGTGGGAAAAGTGTGGTCTGGAAGGCCAGCTCTGACCTATTCGTAAGTGTGACCTGGAGTCCTTTCTCTCACTCTAAGCATCAGTTTCCTTATCTGTAAAATGGGATAATGCTACCAGTCTAATGAAGCTGTTAAAAAAGTCAGACTGTGAGTGTGGCATGATGCTGGCACAGTAGCTGGCCCAGGGGCTGAGCAGGTAAGCGTGGAGGCATCCCCGAGACTGCAGGGTAGGGCTTAGGTTCCAAATCCTTTCCTCACAACCTGTGACTCTGGACAGGCCTTAACCTCTCTGGTCAGAAGTCCCCATAGGTAAAACAAGCTCCCCATCCCTCTGGCTTGTGAAGATAAACAGTTAACACAGGAGAAGTGCTCGTTACGGTGACTGGCACATCATCAAGACAAATGCCCGGCAGTGATGAGCACTGGAATCTGTGACAATTCATGTTCTGTGGCTGGTCCAATGGGGGAATGATGAGTTTCAACCATGCAGGCAGGAGGCTTCTTAGAGGGGGACTGACTGTGAGTGGAGCTTCTCTGGGGGGACCACACAGGACCAAAGGAGATGTGTGCACAAGGGCAGGGAGCAGGGGTCATAACGATCATTAGCACCTGCTTTCAGGGAAGATCACGATGTAACAGAAAGCATTAGATCAAGATCAGGAACACCTGGGATGTTCTACCAGCCCCGCCCCCCCTCCCCCCCCCCCAATGCCCGGCTGGCCCAACACGCGTGGCCCCTGGCATTCACCTCGGCAGTCCCGGAAGTCGGCGTGGCTGGGTGGGTGGTGCTTGCACAACCGCTCCAGGACCTGCTTGTAGTGCATGAGCCGCTGCAGCGGGCGCAGCAGGAAGGTGTTGAGCGGCAGGTAGCACACCTTCTGCAGCTCGAAGTCCCTGCACGTGGCCTCCAGCCGCCGGGAGCCCTTGATGCCGGTCTCTAATGCCTCCAGCGCCTCGCTGTGCTGCCACAGGTGAGCCGCCAGGTGCTGGTGGGCGACAGAGAAGGTGTGGGTGACCTGTCCTGATGGCCACGCTTTCCTTATTTCATCACATTTGTTTAATTTCCTTTAAGTTTTACACTTTTCATATTTTGCTATTTGCTTCAATAGTTCAAGTAAGTTCTCAGGATGCAAGAAAGTGCTATTGTAGCATTGAGCACTCCATGAAACCTGTGGGCTGTGCATGCAACATCAGCGGTGCCCGTGTGTCCACACCTCCTGCCTCAGCAGTGCCACCACCAGGATCAAAAAACCTGGAGCATGTTCCAGAGTCTGTCTCTGAACCCTTCCCCAAGTCCTATCAATTCACCCTCCTAAAAACGTCAGTCTGTCTGTCTCCTTCCCTGTGGTCTCTGTCCTTGTTTCCTCCTGGCATTGCCCAGTGCTGGGATGGTGTCTCCAGTTCCCTCCACTTTGTCGACAGGCCACCAAAAAGAACTTTCTAAGAGGTCACTGGAGACAATGCTTAGCATGGGACCCCTCCCGATGCTCCAGCGTCAACTCTTGCTACTCTCACCCCAGGCCACCCACTGACCACCCTGCTCTAGAGCGTGCCAGGCTCTCGTGCCCCGAGCCTCTGCACACAAAGCCCTCTGCTCTGTGCTTCTGCACTGACAGCCACATCTGTCCAGATCAGTACACATCACATGGCCTCCCCTGCTGGGTTTATTTTCTGACTTTCTATTTTGAAACAGAGATCACAGGAAGTCGCAAAGAAACGTGTGGGGAAGGACTAGGCATCCCTCACCCACCTCTCCTAATGGTGACATCCTACACCACCAGGACACAATTCAACACCAGGAAACTGGTGTCAGTACAGCTCACAGAAGTATTTGGACTGTACCAGTTAAACACACCCTTACTTGCACGTGTGCACCTCTGTCCAAGGCGACCGTACGTGTAGTCCCTAATTGATTTTGAGAGAGGGCGTTATAATGTCGCTGTGTCCTGGGGGCCTGGAGAACAAAGCAGGTGTCCAATAAATGCCTTGTCTGTATTTACTAATGAGCAGACAAAGCAATGCCTGCACTGAAGCCAAGGTAGGGGTCTTGGATGGACACATGAGTTCACTGGGGCTGGAATAAAGAGCCGGTAAGGGGTGGGGAAAAAGGGTCCAGAAAGATCGCTGTGGACATGGGTGGGAAGGCTTTCCTTCATCAGGTTTAGGGTTTGGACTGCATTCTCCAAAGCACAAAGAAACTAGCAGGGTTTTGAGCATAGTCACTTGTGTGCTGTGCAGATGCTGCTGCTGGCCGTAACATAAATGGCAGATGAGGAGGCCGGGTCGCCCGGTAGCAAGGTACGCACCAGGAAGCTGACCTGGCTGTCCAGGGGAGGGAAGACTGAGAGAAAACTGACAGCTGGGAGAAGCACAGTGCTGGGAGTTTCGGAAGACGGGGGAGACAGAAGGTTCAGGAAGGAGTGAGGGTCCCCGCATGGATGGCAGGGGTGGGTCAGACAAAAGCCTAGGCATTTCTCTTCTTTGCACTGATCCTCAGGTGCTGGTGTGCATGCAAGTGGAAATTCACTGCGGGGGCTGGAGATCACAAGTTGGGTTGCTCTGGCTCTCGGGTGGGGGTGAAGGCCCGGCCAGGCTCCCTGAGTCATATTACCTCCCTCCTGCGTAGAGAGTCTGGCCACAGCCAATGAGACTGGAGGCTGCTGATGGCAGGGAAGACACTGTAAGCCAAAGGTCACCTGAGTGGTTTGGACAATAGTGCTAAGCTGGGCTTCCACATTTCTAGAAACTTCTGTCATTCCTCTTCATGCTTTATAAAAATTCTCAAAAACTAACAACAGCCACAATAAAAAAACAACAAAAACAACACCCAATAATTTCTCTAAAAGGCTGCCAGTGGCTCTCAGCTGCACCATCTATTTTTATTTAACTTGCATAGAGCTCCATGCTAGAACGCCGTGGCACAGGCACAATACTGAGATGCCAGCACGGCAGAGGAAGTGGCCGCATGCTGAAATGCCACCTCCCCATTCAAGAGGAGAGATGGTGCTGGGAGCAGAAACCAGGTATGTTTTCAGGAGGTCTTCTGCAGTAGATTGAGGAAGAGGAGGGCAGACATAAACTCTCCACGGGAAGGCAGCGGTAGGGAGCTGGCGGGGAGCTGGTGCACAAGCCAGAGAAGGGGACAAAGAAGAGCTGGTGAACAGCACCCTGGGGACGGCCCCCAGGCAGGCTATGATCTCAGAGAAGGGAACAGGGTGAGAGGTGGTGAGAAAGCGGAGTGGGCAGAGAAAGCGCAGAACGCAAGAAAGGAGCAAAACATTAAGAAGAAACAACGGCAACATTGGGACGCAAAACAGAGAGAAAAGGACGTTCTTCAAAAGTGAAAGAAGCCAATTTAAAAAGGAGACACCTTGTACGGGTCTTACTATGTGACATTCCAGAAAAAGCTGAACTATGGAGACAAGAAAAGGTGGGTGACTGCCAGGAATCTGGGGGATGGCGGGGGCTGAACAGGTGGAGCATGGAGATGTGCTGGACGTGACACTGTCATGTGGACCCATGTCACTGCACATTTGTCAACACCCATAGAATGACCACCACCAAGAATGAGCTCTAATGTCAACTCTGGCCTCTGGTTAACAATAACATATCAATACTGGTTCATCAAATGTATCACACCATTGCAAAAAATGCTAATAAGAGGGGAAACTGTGAGTGGGGGTGGGAGGAAGAGCGTGGGAACTCTCTGTACTATCAGCTCAATTTTTCTGTAAACCTAAAACTGCTCTAAAAAAGAAAACATGTTGGCCGGGTTCAGTGGTTCGTGCCTGTAATCCCAGCACTCTGTGAAGCCAAGGTGGGAGGATTGCTTAAGCTCAGGAATCGAGACCAGCCTGAGCAAGAGTGAGATCCTATCTCTACTAAAAAAATAAAGAAATTAGCTGGGTGTTGTGGTGGGTCCTGTGGTCCCAGCTACTTGGGAGCCTGAGGCGAGAGAATTGAGGAGTTTGAGGTGGCAGCAGCTAAGCTGAGGCCACAGCACTCTAGCCTGGGCAACAGAGTCTATAGATAAATTTTTAAAGCTACCATGGAAAGTTGAAAAGATGTCAATTACTGGTACATCTGAATTTTGTGCATTAACCTTTGTTTACACCATTAAAAATGCCGCAGTTGTGGGATGTCCTGGATGATTCTTGCTTTTCCTTGATGCACAGCATTCTGCAACCCTGATCACTCCCTGGGCCTCCCTCTGATACCACCCCAAACTGCAGAATGTTGCTTTTCACACAACAGTGAAAAGCTGAACAATAACTCACGATCTGGCAAATAACATATTGATCTTTGTTAAGAGAAAGAGACTGACAGGAAATCTCGAGTGGCCGTCGATGATCCTGTCTGTTCTGGGTCACTTTCCACCCACCACCTTCCCTCGTCTCCACCTAACGAGATCTGTCACCCTAAGGGGACAAATCAGTTCTGAGCCCACTTAGCCAGATGCAAACCCCACTGGTAACTTTTATTCCCTCAGCGCCTCATCTGGAAGAGGACACTGCATGAGGGACAGACAGGTGGCTGACGGACTGGGACAGGGACCGCATGTTTGAGCGCCTGCCTCCTCTAGGGGTTTATCAGTTTGCTCCGGGCAGTGATTAGTTTTTAAGGTTATTAGGCTCTCTCTGGCAGTTGAGATACTGGAAGATTACTTTAAAATGCAAGTACAAACTGTATGAACTAAAATATTCTATATTAAGGGAATTACTAATAGATTAAAATGAAAACAGAAAGACAAAACATTTCAGATATGAGACATGAGGCAGTTTTCAAAAGTGTAATAGGGTATTGGTTTGGTGTCCCTGAACTTCTGTGGGTATACTTTCATTCTTATATCATCAGAGACATTGGTGGATGGTTAAAAACATATTTGCCTTGTACGCTGATTTAAAGTGGTAGAATTTACTGGAATTCCTACCTAGATCCAAATCTAGTATTTTTATCATGCTTAGAAGAAGCCAAAACAAGTGACTGAAAATGAAATGTTCAGTCAACCAAATAATGTTATGTCTACATTTTTTTTTTTTTTTTTAATTGCTAAATGATCTGTTTCCAGAAAATACCTGTTTTGGGTATAGTAAGGAGCTTCTGAAATAATAAAACCACCAAATGCGCTTTCCCCAAAGTGACTTGATTTTTCCTTTATGCTTCAAAATAAAATTATCTAGAAGGGCTGGAAGTATAGTTTACCTAAACAGTCACTTTGAGCTGAGTGCAGAAGTGACGCAAGGGAGTGTAGCCAACATCCCTGTGGTCCCAGCCTTGCCTTCCCTGGTGAGCTCGCTCCACCCCAGCCCGAAGCTCACCTTCATGCCCTGAATGTTCTTCAGCATGACGTCCCCGATTCTTTGGTAATCTCCTCTGATGTGGGCATTTGAGCGGCCTTCCCTGCAGCAATAGGTGGAGGGTTGCAGATACACAGCGTTAGTGGTGACAACCTGCCCCGCTCCAGACACAAACACCAACCCCTGGCTTCCTTCCTAATTACCTATTCCTTGTACCCTGCTCCCCGATGTGTCCAAAGCTTCTCACAGGGTCAGAGCATATTAGTGTTGGAAGGAGACTCTAAAATCACCCCATTCATCCTGCAGACAACAAATTCCACCTGTGCTTGGAAGACACCAAGTAGAGCCAACCTCTGATGCTTCCTCCACTATTTATATTTCATTTATTTATTTCAGATTAATATGAGGGTACATACAATAAGGTTACTTTTTTAATTGATCTTATTTTACATTAATTCTTTTCTACCTACACGTGAGTGATTCTAGCATCGCCAGATCAGCATAGATCACTTCTAGTAACCAGCTCATGAAACGGATCCTGTTCTGCAGTTGGGTACTAACTGACACTTGTAGGAAACTTAGCCCCCCAAATTAAGGTTTGAGCTTCCAAAAGGCTTTAAAAGCCTGAAGCAGACCAAGAAGTCTGGAAAGCCCCTGGGAAGAAAAAAAGTAATAACTGAGGAAATAAGGAGACCCACGCCTGTAGGTGTGAGTGGTCCAGGGAGAGAGGAGCTGGGGTCCCCCCAGACTGGTTAGGGGTGGGCCCCAACGCTCCATATCTGGGTATATGTTCCTTCTACTGTGGTTTGCCACTGCAGCCGATGTTGGTTATTTGGGGCCTTAAACAACAGAGAGAAATGTTGCAGTGACGGCAGTGGCGGATCTGCTGAGTACTGTCCATGCACCAGGCGCCATGCTGAGCATGACATCGATCCAGCAGCAGCCTCTGAGGCAGGACCCATTTTCACAGCTAAGGAAACTGAGGCACAAAGAAACAAAGTAGCTAGTCTAATGTCCGTTATCATTAGGACTGACTCTGAACCTGCACACCCTGCCACCAAGTGTATCTGCTAATAACCCACTGAGGAGAAAAGAATTTCCCAGAGACAATTAAAACACGATTTTCAACCATCCACCTGGCTAATATCTTCAAACCAACTGTTCAGCATTGCTAGAAGCCAACTTACATTAAAAAGAATAAATTAAACAAAACAAGTAAAAGTCGGAGCGCAGGGTTGAGAGGTGCTCAGAGCAGAATACAACCGCCCTGGGCTTTATATGCAGCCCCTAGATGCAGCAGTTGAAGACCCTCTCCAATGACAGCCATGGCTTCCCCTGGGGCATTCAGAGCTGTCCCGACTGCTGACTCCATGTCTAAGTCATCAAGGGTCTTCAGGAGCACAGAGGACAAATAAGCAGACCCAGGGGCAATGGGAGGACACGTGGGCTGCTCCTGGCCCACAGACCAGGCAACCGATGGTGCTGTTATTCCACTGGTTCCAACCAGCATATGGAACAAACTGCACTCCAGGGGAGGCTGGCAGAACTCAAACCTTTTAGGTAATGAAAACTTCTCTAAAAAAAAGGGAGAGAGCACCCTGCAGGCTCCCCAGTCCCGTCCTGGGCTCTCTGTCACTCCTGGGTGCATTGTCTCCAATCTGTTCCCTTCTCTTCCGCCTACACAGAGACTCCTCAAGTTTTGCCTCCTCTTTGCTGCCTTAATTACTGCTCCAAACATGGCTTCTACCTTCTGCACGAATGGTTCTGGAAGATTACGCCATCCCTAAGTTATCCGAGTTACCTCCTTCCGTTCACTCTCCTGGGCCGCCTCCGCCCCTGCCGCACTCAGGAAGCCTTTCCCTCCATGCCCCTCCTTTCTCTTTCGGTCAGCTCTTCAGTTTTTGTGGCCACTCCTCCCTCTTTCAGGCCACTTCCAAGCGTGCTGTGGGAATCCACCACTGGTCACCTTCCCTTTTCTCTCTAGTTCTTCCTGCCTAACCCCTTTCTCTTCACCATGGTTTCAATTCATGATGCCAAATCTACACCCCAATGTGTTCTCCAGATATAGACCCAGCTACTGCATTTCTCAGACCTTCCAGACGGCTCTAACTGAATGACCCACAGGGATCTCAAACTTGAGATGTTCCCAACCCGGCTAACAATCCTACTTCCAGAACCCAAGCCTCTCCGTCCATTTCCATTCTTAGTCATGTAACTCTTCTACCTTAAGCTAGAAGCCTGTTACCTCATGTGTCCTGCTCCCCAGTTATTCTGCCTCCAAATGGGATCAGTGGGGAGCGCTCAAGCATTGGACTCGGACCCAGGCTCTCCTCTGGACACATTCTTCAGCCTATTGCAAATTACTCTATCCCAGCAGGTTCAGGTCCCAGGGGTCTCTGGCCATTTAGGCAATGGTTCTTCACCTTTTCTTGCCACTGAAGTCTATCATCTGGCCATCTTTCCTGCTCCCCACACTGACTGCCCTTCCTCACACTGGAGCAGAGAGGAAAGTAACTAGATGGGGGGCTCCAGCCTGAAACAGACGGCTTCCACTTTAGAGGCACCCACCTCCCTGCACCTTCAACATCACACAAGGCTCTTGGGAGGGCTGGGAAGGTTTTTTTCCTTCTCCTCCCTGCATTCCGTGGAGAACAAAGTAGATCTTCACTCCAAAGGAGGACACAGCTAACGAGCTAGAATGACCCGACCTTGACTAAAGGTCACCCAGCCATAACATGAGAAAAGCACCATTTGTACTTCATTTGTGGGCACAGAGCTACTTGTCTGCAACTAGAGTAACCAACCCCAGAATTTTCAGGTGGGCACACCATTTGACGTTTTGCAAGAATGGTCTTGAGTTCAGAGGATGTCACTTAGATATTTTAACAAGAATGGTGGGGATTGGCTGGGCAGGAGAAGAAACAGGAGAACATCTGGCTTCCGACGCAACAGCAACCTGCTGTCTGTCCTAGATCATTTTCTCTCTGTCCAGGAGAAAATGAAGCACTGGAAACAGGACTCTGGTGAGGGTGGTGGGGGTGAGCACAGAAGGCCCAAGTCATGTATTTCGCTTCCTCTCTTTTGCCAATTACGTATTAAGAGAAAATTTACTGATGTTAAAACCCTGAACTTGAGGGGATGGTCTTTCCTGCATCCACTCGTGTCTCTTTCTCTAAATCCTCAGCAGCTTTCATTTTAGAAACAGCTCTGGGTTAGTGGCATCAGTCCCCTGTGCGGCAGGGAAGACACTGATATCCCTAAATTTAAAGGGGGTCATTCCAGGTGGTGGCAAGAACAGTCTGGGGGGACATGTAGTTACTGTAGACAGAACAGGCAATTCTGTCCCTCTAGCTCACACAGCAGGGCCTGGGGCCAAAGTCAAGGGACTGGGAACAGAACCTGCTGCCCAGGTAGACACAGCTTCCTGGGTTTACTTTCTCTGTATGCTACTGCCACAGATCTACAAACACAAAGCAATCGTTTTGTTATGAACAGCTGAAAGGTCATCTGCTTATCAAGAACATGAACAAGTCATTACGTAAGTCTTCTCTAACACCCTCCGGATGTCAACCTCACAAGAAAAGGGCCCTTGTTTGGAGGGCAGGGCTACATACTTGTTGTCTGTGTAATTACCACACAGCAACAAAGATGGAAATTCTTCTGACAGTTCTGCTTAGGAAAACCATGTGAAGTCTCCTAAAAAAGCTGCCTCAATGCTAAATTCTGACTTGTGCAATGAGATTAGTTGACTCCCAGGATTGACTCCACATTATCAGGTTTGGGGTTGAACACACACCTCCACGCACACATCCCATGAACTTTCAGGCCGTCCTGACCTTGTGTAAAGACTCCATCACCGCCCTGTGTGCCCGTCAGTGCTTTGGCAGCAGAATGACCAACAGGCAGGAAGAAGGACGTGAAAATGGCCACTTTTCCATGGGTGACCAAGTAAGCCTGTCTACAGAGCAGACCGTGAGAGCTCCACCCCGTGGTCCCCTCTGAGGGCAGAAGGAGAATCCACCCTGGGGTTTTGCCCCAGTGCCGGGACCTCCTGTGCACGCCCTTAACGCAGGGTCAACATAAAACACGCTTAGAATCTTAACAGGAACAAGAGTTTACAGTGGATGACCTTGTTGACAATAAAATCTCCCAAATCTCCTGCAAAGCATCACTAGCCCCAGGAGATGGTCTCCTTCTGGAAGGGTGTTTCCTAGAAAGCAGTTAACATTCAGTTAACGTTGGTAAAGAGACCGAGGAGACTCCTTACCAGGAAAGCAGGCAGTGACCAACACCCTGGGTATTCCACGTGGCCTGATATAATCCCGTGTTTATTCAATGCCCATCCCCCAGCCACAAAATTAAGTATCATCACTCTCAGAGCCTCCCACCCTGAAAAGTGGTGCTTTGCAGAAGCCCCGCCGTCCTTCCATGCAAAATAAACATCACACCCTCATTCTTACTGTTCTTTGTAGTTTCTAAGACTCTAAATCAACGGTTCTCAACCTGTGGGTCGCGACCCACAGAAACTGTATTAAAGGGCCATGGCATTAGGAAGGTTGAGAACCACTGTTCTAAACGGAAAAAAAAATACACATAATTATATATGTTGTGTGCCTTTGGAAGGAAAAGGGTAGTGTGTGAATGAGAAAGTGGGTAAAGACAAGTCTAATAGCCATACCTGGGGTAGGGAGGGTGGCTGGGTTCACACCAGAAACAAGTCAGTCAAAGTAACAGGCTATATTATTGCAGAGTATCCCCAAATCACCCCTAAAGTCACCACCAATGGGGAAAATAAGTACAAAATAATCACTATAAAATTTTATAAAATATTCTTTATGTATTGGCCACGTCTTTGTAAAAGGCACATTTAACTACAACTTCCCATTTTTCCTGTGTATGGAGACTTCTGGCACACCCTTATGTACCTTGTATGTTAAATATATATTATTATATTAACCACCTGCAATCTATGTGGATTTCCATATCTTTGATAGATTTCTGCATCCTTTGAAGTCCACAGAGAGAACAGTCCCATTCACTTGGAGAAGACATCTAGGTGACATCCCCGCAGGCCCTTCAGCAGGTGACTCAGGAGACAGAGCCTTATGTTCTCAGTTACCCTGGGGCCCATGTCGCACAGATCTGTGGCTTTCTTCCTTCTAAGGCTTGGCACCACATCAAGTTGAGTAAGAAGTGCAAAAGTTATGACCAGTAATGGGTATAACTTTTTTTTTGAGACACAGTCTCACATTGTCACCTTGCGTAGAGTACTGTGGTGTCATAGCTCATAGGAACATCGAACTCTTAGATCTGAACACTCCTCTTGCCCCAGCCTCCCGAGGAGTTGGGACTACAGGCACCCATCACCATGCCTGGCTAGTTTTTCTATTTTTAGTAGAGATGGGGTCTCTCTTGCTCAGGCTGGTCTCAAATGCCTGAGCTCAAGTTATCCTCCTGCCTCAACCTCCCAGAGTGTTGGGATTATGGGTTCGAGCCACCGTGCCTGGCCCATAGGCAGGTTTGATGATGTCCAGATGAGCCTCAGGGTTAGTACCTGGGTTTGGCCCTGTTAATGGCACGTATTAAAACACAGTGGAAGAACAGAGCCACATCGCACCTGCCGGGCAATGTGGAGATGGCCCCGTTGAAATGCCTTCTTGTAGAGCTGCGCCCCCTGCCCCCCCAATCACTGGCCTGAAGAGGCTGTTTCCACTTAAAGCACAGTGAGCTACAGAGTCATGGAGAAAGCTAAAAATCAGAGCAGAACTAGCTCCAGGCTATGCTGGAGAACATAAAATTTTACTCATGTTTAAAAGGAAACAATCACTAACAAGCATCATCGGTGTCACCCTCACCAGACAGTGAACAGCCTGCTCAGGGTGGAGTACGATCAGAAGGTCACAGCGTCCCTGTGTGTCTTTCTTGCCTTCAATACAAACACACACGACATTTTAAAGGATAAACAAAATGTGGGCCTTGCCCCCAGTGTGTTTCATTGTGTCTTCTTTCAGACAAATAGCTTAACCCCTTTGTATTCTCTTGTGTTCAAAAGCAGTGAAAACTTTCTTAAAATGAAAGTAGCCCTTTTCTGGCTGAAGCAAAGAGTGACGGGCTCAGAAAACGATGACTGAGCTTGGATTTTCCACAATCATCTCAAAGACTCAGAATCCTACGAGTGGCCAGCAGAAGACGTGGCGTGCAGAGGCATTCTGTCACAACATGAAACAAAACCTGCATCCATCCATCTTTCTCCAAAGTTCCTTCCCCTTCCAGCCTCTGGAACAGTGTTGTCCAACATGGCAGCCACACAGGGCTATTTAAATTTTAACTTCACTTAAAATAATGTTTTAAAATTCAACCTCACGAGTCGCACTTACCCCGTTCCTGGTGCTCAACAGCCACTCGTGGTTAGGGTTCAATATCCCGGGTAGCGCAGACACAGAACATGCCCCTTATCACAGTTCTGTCCCCAGGGCTGCTCTGCAGAGGCCCGGAGAACAAGTTAAGGTTCCAACTACCTCTGTGTGTCCAGCTCAGAGGCTCCAGGGAGGAAGGAAGAAGCCATGCCAGCTGCCTCACAGCAAACAACCTCTGGCAAGGCACTGTCCCCTATCTGAGCTGTGTTTTCCATGGACAGAAAGATGAGGATAATTCCACACAGCGGTTTTCATTACCAAACAGAATAATTGCAGGGAAAACGCTTTAAGATGCTACAAAAGCACAAAGTGCTTTAATGTATAAATATTGCCAGTCTTAAGGGTGTGATTTTTTTTTTCCAACTTTGCTCTGAGAAAGGGGTCAGATACCCCCTGATCTGCAGCAGCACGAGAACAGAGGGAAGGAGCTCTGGACCCTCCTAGACTCCCTGGTAGGCTGGTTCCAGCTGCCTCCGTGGTGCAGTGAAAATCAGAAAGTAAGCTCTGCCTTTTTGCCCACCGTGGAGTATTGCGGGGGCCTAACACAGCCCCACTTAAACCCTTTCCCCTCCTTTTCTTTTTCTCCTAAGACAAAGACACAAAGGGTCTGGCCAGCCCACTCCCCAGAAGGTCATGCCAAGGACCCTAACCTTCCAGGCAAGCAGTGAAATTTGCCCAGTCCTTGAGCCCATATAAAGGGGTCTCTAACTGCTCCCGGGCACAGAGGCCACCTTTGCACTGCCCAGGAGAGTCACGCTCCCTTTTCAGTAAACTTGGCCTGAGCATCGCCACTGCGGCCTCCTCTCATCCTTCACACCTTTCAAGGAGAGTGACTGCTCTATAGCAGGAGTGAAAGGGCAGCCTTTAAAAAATAACAGGCAACTATCTAGTCTGGCCATTTCCTAACAACAGTTAAGACCAATCCTCTGAGTTCTCTCACTACGGGGCATTTTGCAGGAGTTCTGTTTTGCACAACCTCTGAAAAGAGCTGAGCACACGGAAAAGAGACATAAATCTTCCTCTTTTAAAATTGCTCTTGAGAATCTGCTTGTTACAGTTGTGAGGAATCCTGAGGGAGCAGCAGGGGTGTGAGCTTCAGGCCTCAGCAGCTGTATCTCCAGGACAGTCACATCTGCAGAGATAAAGCCTGTCTCTGAGGACAGGCAGGGGAGCCCACTCTGGGACTCTGACATCCTGCATGGCTGTCATCAGCAGGAGGAGCCAGGCGGCCGCAGCAGCACCCCGTTACCCTGGCTGCTGATATAAATCTTCTTCCCCCACTGCGTGAAAAGCCGTGTCCCTGATTTTTTCTGGTCACACTCCCCTCTTTCACCATGTTGGCTTTTTTTTTGTCTAGGAAAAGTAATTTTTTCTTCTTTCTATCCTAATTGCTGTCCAAAGAAATCGTCTCTCAAACCCGCCTTCACTAGCTTAGACACTAACAAGGAGCACAATATTTGTAGAAAATATTTGTAGAATAAACAAAAGAAGTTTCTGGCTAATTTTGCCGACTCCAGAGTTCTCAGGGGACTCTGCTGCTTTTCTGATGAATAAAAAGAAACACACACACACACACACACACACACAAGCTTGGCACTTCCATGGGTTGATGGCACTAACATGAAGAAGGGTTTCAGTGCTCAGGACAGCATCGGACATGCAAGTTTTTTGTCAGGATGGTTTTAACTATGGTGTTGAATGCTACTGTGATGTAGAAACTATCCTAGATGCTGTAGGAACACCTCTCCCCCATCTCTTGGAAGTGAGACATTATTATCTCTGCTTTACAAAGAAATTGATGTTAGAAGGGTTCGGTGACTTGTGCTTGTGTGATTAGCACATATACTAAAACTGGATGCTACCAAGAAGTTTAGCATGGCCCTTGGGCAAGAACGACATACAGAATTGATGTGTTCAGTATGAAAAAGAAAAAAACAACAACAAAACCCAGCAAAGATCAGTAACTCGCCCAAGGTCACACAGTGATAAATGGGGGAGGTGTGTGTGGACAACTGAGATTGAAATTGAAGTCTTTCTGATTCTAAAGTCTTTTAAAAAAAATTTCCCTACAAAGCCTAAAACTAGTAGTGTAACTGATGGCACACAGGTCACACCTCCAGGTTGCGGAGTGCAGAGATGGCTTCTGCCGTAAACGGCACAGGGTATAGCTGGGAAGAATACCCCATCCTTGCCCCAGTCTGGCGTCTGGGCATGTCTTGCCTGGAAGGTCAGGAGTGGCATGGGTTAGCTGGCAGGCCAGTTTTAAGTCAGCTTACAGCTGAGGTACCCTGGGAGCCAGAAGTCCTTCACATGTTAGGAGCCAGCAGTAACAAAGCTCTTCTTTCCCTCCAGAAGTGAGGCCTAAAGGTTCTAGAACTAAAGGCCTATACAGGGGCAGCCAGGCTGCCTGGGTTAAAAATACAGTTCTGCCCTTAACTAGCTGTGCGACCTTTACCAAGTTGCATACCCTCTCTAAGCCTCACTTCCTCACCTGTGAGATGAGAAAATAACAGTGATGTCTACTTAGGAGTGTTCTCGTAAAGAAGTGACACGTGGGCAGGGCTGAACGGCGTCTAGAACACAGAGAGCATTCAATTCGTGTTGGCAAAAACTAGCACCGAGGAAACTTTGAAGCAACCCCTCTCCTCCCCAAATCCAAGGGGTAAAATAAAATCTCTCCTTAATTCTCCCACAGAAGGGGCCTGGTGTCAGGCTGCAGTGGCCTCAGCTCCCTGGTAGTCAGTCCCTGGTCAGTCACACAGGCAGGACGCCAAGGCCAGGCAACGCTCCCTCGCTGAAGTCCTTGTAGCTGTGTCTCTCCTCATACGGGTGTGTGATTCCATCACAGGCCACACACGCGCACAAAACACCCCAAACCAACACACAAACATCGCCTAAGAATTTCCCAGACACTACCAGGAAGTAAAGGTTAAAGACATGAAATACGATTCTCAATAATTCTTAAGATATTGCAGAAGTATTAAACAAAAGCTTCCCCAGTCCTCAAAGGGAAAGGGGGAAAGTAAATAGTTCACATTTGGTGAAGAGAATAATGCCACATAACTCACATGGTGTGATAATAGTTCACGTGTGCAGGCAGGTATAATTTTCTGGATTCTTCGTTTAGTTCTCATTTGAGAACCAAATGTAGTAATTCTGCAGACAAAGTCACTATAAGGACAGATTCCTGCTCATGAGTCTCAAGGACCAGGCAGCACGGGGGCCACAGGAGGAGGGGAGTACTCCCGAGAGGCAGCGCCATCCTCAGAGCTGGGGCAGGAGGCAGAATGGGGGAACATCCGCAGACCCGGGAGCCGGAGGCGGCACTGACGTGGCTGTGCTGTTTGGCCCAGGGCAAGCCATACTCATTTTCTCCTCTGAAGAGCCAGGAACCCTGCTGCCCTTCCCCTCCAAGGTACCATAAACCAGGGTCCAATGACACAAGTGTCAAAGGCACCATCCAGGACGTCAGGGCATGCCTCTGTCATTGACATGGTGCCATGGGTGAGGGGCTTCACCTTGCTAATCATAAAATAGGACTAATATTAACATAGCCCTAGGAAAGTTCTTTTTGAACAAGAGTTGATAGAAAACAAATGAGGCTTTGTGGTTTCTGCTGCAAAGACTCAACTCTGCTGATGTAGCACAAAAGCAGCCGTAGATGAGGAATACCAGAATGCGCATGGCTACATTTCAAAAAAACCTTAATAATACAACAGGTGAGACCAGATTGGGCCCATGGGCCATAGTTGCAAGCCCGTTTGTGAAGGTCAAGTGAGAAAATGCTCTTCCTTATTTTGATCAGTAACACGGGCTTTACATTGGTCTAATGTCCATGCAGTCTGCACACAGTAACACTTATTAACGGCAGTTCACTATTAGTACTAATGCCACAAACTATGCATTTGAATATGGTTTTGTAAGTTCTGAGCACTGTCTACCCACGTTTGCCACACCTTCCAAGCAAAATATCAGCCAACTGACCACTCCAAGTTTTGCCTCAAAGAAAATCAAAACACTGCCAGGAATGTGTGTTATTTTGAACATCTATTGCATGCCAGGCCCTGTGTTGGGGTGGTAGTGAGAGGAACGTGGTATTCCTTCTTCTTTAGGTCAGTGATGTCCAGTAGAATTTTCTGTGATGACGGAAACGGTTTTTATAGTTGCTCTTCAGTACAACCGCCATTGGCCACATGTGGCTAACAAGCGCTTGAAATGTGATAGTGCTACTTAGAAACTGAATCAGGGTGTGATTTAAGTTCAGTTTCAATTCTGCATGTGGCTTGTGGCTACCCTATTAGACAGTACAGCTTCCGATGTCCTTGACCCTGGAGGAAGCTCTGTCTTGGTGGAGCAGTAAGAGACCCGTAAGTCACCAAGCCCTGAGTAGAGCTGTGGTTAGTGCAGGAGAGAGGAGGGCTGGGGGGAGAGGAAGAGCCCCAGGCTTCTGAACTGGGCTCAATCAAAAGATCAAGGCAGTTAAGGGATTCCTGAGCTAGGTGGTGTCACCCTAACTTCCTGTTTGCCAGTGAATTTGTTAGTGTGGAACACTGGTAGTATTTACAGCCTGCGAGGCACTGGGATCCAGTGTACTGGAACCTTCCATGAGAAAAGGCACTGCTGGCTGATGTTACTAGAAAAGAAAAGTGTTTACTGGCCTTCAGTGCATGTGCTGCGGTACAGGAGTTTCACATGGGGTCCTGTCTGGTGAGAATGAGCTAAGCTTTAGCAGTGTGTGGGGCGGTAGTTATTACTCTTCAGGTAATTAAAGGCATCCTCTGCAGTCTACCTTTACAAGTATTTTGATCTTGGGTAACAACAAAGTACAGAACTCATATCCTCTCCTTATACAGATGTGAAAAATAGTCAACAGGTATCAACCTGGGGGGAACCGGCGCTTCCTTACCACATAGAGCACTGTGCAAATGAGCCCAGCCTGTCCTTCCCCACGTTGGAACAATCAGCAGTCACTGGTGACCTTTTGAAACTATGGTGCCGTGGGTGTGACCTGTTTGTCCTTCCTGGTGTTCTAGAGAGGAACATGGTGGCTGCTGACCCTTAAAGTTGAGGGGACACGTGGAGGGTTGTGTGTGCTCAGGCCTGGCTGGCACTCCCGTGTCAACCACAGGTAACACCTGCCTCTTCTGGTTTAAGGCAGAGCTCCTCTCCCAGGTGGAGGTGGGGAAAGGGAGGAGGGGACGGCCAGGAGGAAGACCAGTCTCTGCCCAACCTGCTCAGGAAAACAGGCAGGCCACCCATGGGCCTCCTTTATAACAACGTCTCCTGAGAACCCCAAATTCAAACATAAGCCAGAAAAGACATTGAGTTATAACAACAAAGTTTTCACCTTGGGAGAAAAGCTCTGACTGACTGATGTGACAGCTGCATGTCCCCTCACTGAGTCACATAAGAAAGGCACAGAGGGCATGACATGGTGGGTGGATTATTCAAGTCAGGAAATTGAGACCAGCCTGAGCAAGAGTGAGACTCATCTCTACTAAAAATACTTAAACCAGGTGGGTGTTGTGGCAGGTGCCTGCAGTCCCAGCTACTAGGGAGGCTGAGGCCGGAGGATCTCTTAAGCCCAAGAGTTTGAGGTTGCTGTGAGCTGTGATGATGTCACAGAACTCTACCCAGGGTGACAGAGACTGTCTCAAAATTAAAAAAACAAATAAACAAAAGAAAGGTACAGAGGCTTTTGTGTTCACTTCTCCATCTGTTCAAAACAAGGCCCCTTGTTCACAGGGCTGTTGAACAAGGAAGGGAAACAATAATGGAAGATAAAGAGCCTCTGAAAAGGGAGAGCAGGAGAAAATGCAGGCACTGTGAGACTGGCATTCAGATTAAAAATGCACCTGGGAAGGTGTCAGCTTTAAACCCAGGCCCTAGTGTAACTTACTCCTCCAGGCCTGGCCGTGCACACAGCCGGGAGTGGGGGGCGGGAGGGCAGGTCAATCCGTAAGCCTGCCTGTTCCTGGGGCCGTGTGAGGCAGAATAGCCTTGGAGGGACCATGGCCATGTGAAAGAAGCACACTGTTGGGCAGCCTCTTGTCTTGTCCTGCACTGGATTCCCTGTGATTTTATTTTTACAGAAATTGTGGTAAAATATACATGACATAAAATCTACCATTTTAACCATTTTCAAGTGCATGATTCAGTGGCACTAAATGCATTTACATTGTTGGATCACCACCATCAGGAACTCTGTCCCCATTAGACACTAGCTCCCTGTTCCCCCTACCCCGATTCTGGCAAACACCATCCTCCTTTCTGTCTCTGAATCTGATCAGCCCCCTCATGGAAGTGGACTCATACAGTGTCTGCCATTTGTGGCTGGCCTATTTCACTCAGCATAATGTCTGTAAGGTTCACCCAGTTTACAGCACGCAGCACAGTCTCCTTCCTTTTCAAGGCTGTTAACGTTCCTTTGTGCCTGTACCACCTTCCGTTCACCTTTCCCGTGTCAGTGGACACCTGGACTGCCCCCTCCTCTGATACTGCGGATAACACTGCCACGAATGTGGATAGACAAGGATCTGAGTCCTTGAAGAGTTCTGGGTACAGGCCTAGGAGCAGAATTGTTGGAGTGCCTGATAATTCTATTTAATTTAATGTTTCGGGGAAGCCTTATCATTTTTATTTTAATGATTCCCAGTGTAAAGACTCGAAACTTCAAGTGCTGATAGAATGAAGAGAAAAACATTTTATTTGTTTTTGTTTAGTGATGGTCCACTGGTGCTACCATAAAGATGCTCCACTTTTTCAGGGAGGAAAAGGTTTTCGGGCCCATTCTGTCATCTCCACTCTGCTTCAGCCTCGGAGCATCACACAGAACAAGGCGCCACCCGTGAGATTCCCAGTCGTAGCCTGTGAGGTGTCCATCCCTGAAAGAGCCTCCTCTCTGCCCTAGGGCTCCTCCAGTCCCTTGGGGACGCCCTCCTGGTGTCTCTCACCCCTGTGGGACTTCCTCCCTCACACCTAAAAGGCCCTTCCCCACACCATCCTTCCATCCTGGTCACATCCTCCAAGCCCCACCCTCCTCTGGACCCTCCACCCCTGCCGGTTCATTCTTTTTCAACTCTCTGATGGCTTCTGCTTCCTTTGCTGGCTCTTGAGCTGCCAAGTAATCTACATTTATGGAAAGAAAGCTGCCATAAATGACATATATTCAAGAGGATTCTGACCTTGTGGCTCTTTTCCTTTGAACGTTCTCATTCTCAAAGACCTGATTCCCTGCGGACGGCTTCCAATCCTTCCCTCCATGCCTGGCTTCTTTCCTGAGCTGGGACGCGTGTTTCCGATTGTCTGGGCCCTCACTGCTGACCCCTGATCACTGTGCCCAGGGCAGGCTCCTCTCCTCTCCTCACAATGGCTTCTCTCACTTCCCTCCCATTCTCCAGACTGGCTGGCCGCCCTCTCTTGCCCTCTTGCCCTGCCGAGCACTGACTGCTCAGTGACATCTCAGCACCCAGCCCCTCTACTCCTGCCGGCCACACTCCTGCCCTGCTCCTCACATGACCCTGCCTCAGGTTGCTTATTTAGAATAAGCAGCTGTTCCTCCTCGAAAATGGCTTGTGTCCCATGGCTGCTTCCAGGAGCCTCTCTGCATGACTGCTCTGTCTCCCAGCTTCCTTAGGGTTTGTATATGAGCTGAGTTCTGTACGCCGTAGGATCTGCCAGGGATACCTGCACCATGAAGGCTGCAGTCCCTCTCTGAGGAGTCACTAGGCAGCTTTCGGCCGGCATCCACCAGCATCGACCAGTCACCGCAGGCCTGGCCCCCGGGAGACCTGCCAGGCTGCCAGAGGTTGTCAGTGGCTTTCTCTAAATGCACTGAACAGCTGAGTAAACGTTCCTGCTTTCAAAAGAAAAAGCACTCTTATAGTCTTCAGAACTCACCAAACCAGTTTCCTTGTTTTTGAAGTAATAAGGTAGCTTGGTGAAATAGGCCTTGGGTGTCCATCCTCTTCCCAGGTGTGTTGACTTAGGAGAAGGTGACATTTGGATAGAAGCAGGTGTGTTTATTGAACCTGGGTTCAGCCTAACCATTCCAGAAAACTTCCGGGTCCCTTTTCTGCTCTGTAATTTCCCACTGTTGATGGAAAAGCATTGTGACCAAGCGTAGGCCCGCTGAGGGAAAATCACGCTCTTCAATCACTTACGTACCAAACATTAGGGGAAATTTTGTGTGTAGTAAACTTTAGCTTTATGGACATTTGCAACAGTAATTTGAAAATTATCACTCAATAAAATCTGGGGCTCAGTTAATATTGTTGGTTTCTTAGTTTTGAAGAACCTGCCACAGTGATGTAAGATGTTAACTTCAGGGGAAGGAGATGGGTGAGGAATGTAGAGGAACACTATTGTCTAGGCCACTTTTCTCTAAATCTAAAATTATTTCATATATATTTATTTATTTAGAGATAAGGTCTTGCTTTGTCACCCTGGCTGGAGTGCAGTGATGCAACCATAGCTCACTGCTGCTTTGAACTCCTGGGCTCAAGTGATATTCCCACCTCGGCCTCCTGAGTAGCTGGGACGATAGGTGCACACTACTATGCCAGACTAATTAAAATAATTTTTTTAGAGACAGGTGTCTCACTATGTTGCCCAGGCTGGTCTTGAGCTCTTGGCTTCATGCAATCCTCTTATCTCAGCCTCCTGAGTTGCTGAATTACAGGTAAAATTATTTCATAATTAAAAATATACTTAAAAAAAAAAGATCAGACCAGTTTGGGTAGCTCACACCTATAATTTCAGTACTTTGCAAGGCTGGGGTGGGAGGAACTCTTGTGTCCAGGAATTTGAGACCAGTCTGGGGAACACAGCCAGATCCTGTCTCTACAAAAAAATAAAAAAATTAGCCAGGCATAGTGGCACATGCCTGTAGTTCTGGCTACTCGGGGGGGGGGCTGAGGTGTGAGGATCACTTGAGCCCAGGATTTTGAGGCTGCAGTGAACTTTGATCGCACCACACTGCACTCTAGCCTGGGCAACAGAGCAAGACCCTGTTTCCTTAAATAAATAAATTAATTAAATAATAAAAATCTTTAAATAGATCAGCCTCGCCTTCCCCCTTTCTTCATGCAGGGTAGCACACTAAGCTCTTTACAAACATTGTCCCATTTACTTTGCGTAACAGCCCTCAGAAGTGAGCTCCAATCTGCCTTGTACAGATGAGGAAAATGGGCTCAACCAGGTCCTGACAGCTGAACACAGACCCCAGGGGTGGGAAGGCCAACTCGGGTCTCACCCATCCTAGTCAGCGGTCAGTGTGACATGTGTACCAGGTGTCAGTCAGCGGTCAGTTTGACACATGTACCAGGTGTCAGTCAGCGGTCAGTGTGACACACGCACAGGTGTGTCAGTTGGCGGTCAGTGTGACGCATGCACAGGTGTGTCAGTCAGCGGTCAGTGTGACACATGTACCAGGCTCAGTCAGCGGTCAGTGTGACACGTGTACCAGGTGTCAGTCAGCGGTCAGCGTGACGTGTACCAGGTGTCAGCCAGCAGTCAGTGTGTGACACATGCACAGGTGTGTCAGTCGGCTGTCAGTGTGACATGTGCACAGGTATGTCAGTCAGCAATCAGTGTGACACATGCACAGGTGTGTCAGTCAGCAGTCAGTGTGACATGTGTACCAGGTGTCAGTCGGCGGTCAGTGTGACACGTGCACATGTATGTCAGTCAGCGGTCAGTGTGACATGTGTATCAGGTGTCAGTCAGCGGTCAGTGTGACACACACACAGGTGTGTCAGTTGGCGGTCAGTGTGACATGTTTACCAGGTGTCAGTCAGCGGTCAGTGTGACACACACACACACAGATGTGTCAGTCGGCGGTCAGTGTGACATGTGTACCAGGTGTCAGTCAGCGGTCAGTGTGACACACACACAGGTGTGTCAGTCAGTGGTCAGTGTGACATGTTTACCAGGTGTCAGTCAGGGGTCAGCGTGACATGGGTACCAAGTGTCAGTCAGCGGTCAGTGTGACATGTTTACCAGGTGTCAGTCAGCGGTCAGTGTGACACACACACACACACACAGGTGTGTCAGTCGGCGGTCAGTGTGACATGTGTACCAGGTGTCAGTCAGCAGTCAGTGTGACACACACACAGGTGTGTCAGTCTGTGGTCAGTGTGACATGTGTACCAGGTGTCAGTCAGTGGTCAGTGTGACGTGTACCAGGTGTCAGTCAGCAGTCAGTGCGACACACGCACACAGTGTGTCAGTCAGCAGTCAGTGTGACCTCCTTCCTTTGACCCACTCCACTCATGTGCTAATCGCTCATGTGTTCTCCAGTGTAGACTGGCGGTACAGCTTGGACTCCCTGGACATGGCACCTGCCTCTACATGGAGTCCCTCTTGCCTCCAACAGCACAGTTCCCCATGGGCACAGCTTCCACACTCACCTACCCACTCACTTTGTTCCATGCTTGTACAGAGACAAGAATTATAACCAGTCTGTGACATGCAAACCCAAGAATCATAGAATTTTACATTGGTCAGACAGGTATTCACTACAGCCATGCCACGAAGGACTTTAAAAACATAAATTTCTGGATCTCAGCCCCAAAGTTCTGATTCAAAAGGGCTGAATGGGGCCTGGAAATCTGCATTTTTCAAAGCTCTCCCCACCTGCCCGCTCCTGAGCTCCAGTGACCCTGATGTACTGCCAAGTTTGGGGTTTTGCTTGACAGATAAATCCCTGTGCAAAGGGATGGCCAGACACTGCTGGAGACCTCAGAGGTAGAGAAGCTTCCCTCTGCTATGCTGCACTCAGACCTGGGAGCTCTTGTTTTGTATTCAGCCAGTGTGCTGCTCTGGAAAGTCAGTCTTTTGTTTCAATTTTGTCTTCTGGTATGACTTAGAAGATGTTGCCTGCTGGACTGGCCAGCAGATAAAGAGGGCCATCATGTTTTCTAGTATTTTCTCTCCCAGGCCAAATGCCCTTGGTTTCCTCCAATCACCTTGTTTTTTTAATGGCATGCATCCTTATCCTCCCATTTCAACATGAAACTCCGAAGAGCCCTGAAGTCGGACGGGGCTGGCCTGGTCCACACTCTCGATCTTGGCTACACTTTGGAGTCACTGGGAAGCTTTAGAAAATACCAACTACATCTCAAAGATTCTGATATAACTAGTCTGAGGTTCTGCCTGGCTACCAAGATTTTTTAAAGGTTCCAGGTGATTTTAATAAGCCGACAGAGCTGTGGCTGCCGATGCAGAGAGATGCTGGTTTCTCTCCATGCTGGTCTGCTGGCTCACACTAAACTCATTCCCACTCTGCCTTATCCCTGGGAATCTCTGCCAAGCCGGGTCTTCCTCATCACACTTGAGGAAGTGATCAGCTGAACTTGGAATCAGCCCTTTCCACTGACATCTGACAAGGGTCACATCTGTTGGTGTGGGTCCACCGTGGCAGGGCTAAGTAGGTCATGCTGCTTGCTGGCTGCTCTCCCTCTAGCTCTGAGTCTCTTACATGTTTCTGGTATCTTCCTATAAAAGCCGGGTACAATGATGGCTCTTTGGAAGATATACCACTGAAAACCCTCTGGGAATCAAATGACATCAGCTGCTTTCTAAGCAGTCAGATATTCTTTCACTGATAAGGGGCAGATGTGAAAGATTTATGGTGACTAAAAGTCCACAAGGATGGTATTTACTCCTAAAAGGAGACATAATCACACAGTTCGCTAAATTTCTCTCGGGTGGCGCCCTCCAGCAGGAGAGCTGGCTGAAGCCACCGTAATGCATCAGATTCCTGCAAACTGATGACATCGCCAAGATTATTTAAATCCACTGCCACGGGGACTGAGAGGGCTATAGTGACACCAGCTCAAGCTGCTCTGATTTACAGGAAGATTTGTTCAAGACTGTGTCCACGCCCAAACTCGCAAATGGTTAAATGGGTTCTTAGAGCCAGGAGGTCTTTGACCCATGGTGAAGACAGTGATGAGGGCGGCATTCAGCTCTGCAGGACTGAGGCAGCAAGGAACACCAGTGAAAAGATTCCAGGTCGAGTTTGGGAAGTTAAAGTAAAGATTTTGTAGGATTTTTATTTATAATTTTGAAAAGTGGTATTTCTCTTATATTTATAATACCAAGACTCTTGCTAAATTGGCATTTTTGATTATCTCCCATTTCCAGGGAGGCTGACTTTGTACCTATTATGTGTCAGTTCTGGCTGTGCTCTTCCTCCTGGGGCCTCTTAGGAAAGCTCTTTTTCTCAAGGGAAGGTGAATTGTACATGAATTATCGTCTAGGTATAAAAAAATGTCCAAAGCCTGACACCACTCAGGGGGGATCAGAGGGCTGGCCCTGACACACCAGCTCATCAGGCAGAGGAGCAGCTGTGCTCAGCAGTTAACCTGCAGCTTGAATGCCACAGTTTGGGAACACCCAAGGTATGACCACCTCTTGTCACTAAATGCCCGACACCACTTTACACCAGATTCTCCCTTGAGGTGAGGATACGCCATTGACTGGGTTCTATTTCTGCCAAAAAGACAGTAGAAGCCTTTTGCTTTTTTTTCCTGGCATTTTTCAAATGCATGTTTAGCAATCAACTTCTCATATGTCTGCCTGCATAAAACTGTCTCTAAAAAAGACCGTAAGAATTTTTTGTAGAAGTTTCTATTTTAGGTAAGCGTGTCTCAGCTGTTGCGTTCTAGAGCACACAAAGTATTTTTTCAGGTTTTTTTGTGCCTCCTCCTCCTTCTCCCAGATGAAGGTCTCATTTAGTACTTAATGGATAGACTCAACATTATTTTAACCAGTCTCTTATTAATGGACATTTAAATTCTAACTTCTGCATTCAATATATTTGTTCAAACAGAATTTTACACATTAAACAGATCCTTAGGACAAACCAAGGTAAAAGCATGTGTGTATATGTGATGCAGTGTGTTATGTCAGGCTCCAAATTTTTCAAGCATTTTTTAAACACTGTGAAATATAATACAGAAAACGGAACAAATCATTCATGTACTTCACACACGACTACAAGGCAAGCACTGGTGAAATACTCCCAACACCCCCTTAAGTCATCACATGCCTTTACCGAGGGCCACCAACCTTTTTTTCCTCTCTGCTGCATACTGGTGGGAGTAAGAAGAGTTGCCGTGGGCCACACATTAAATATACAAACTCTAAGGAAAGCTGATTAGCAAAAAAAGGTCTGTGCATACTCTGCCTGCTATCCAACACCACAGATAAGCAAAAATGTCCTCACAAAATCAGCATGGGGCCAGTCGGCTGCAGGTTGGACACCCCTGCAAGTAGCTACTCATTACAATCCCCTATTAGCCCTCCCAAAGTAACTACTACCTTTATATTGCGATAATCACATGATTGTTGTAAAATGCATTTTGTTGAAAACGACATCTAAATACATGCACAGTTTAACTGAAAATCATTTTAAGGCTGACCTGTCTTAAGCCTGTGTTTCCTTTCATTTTTGCTCCTGCCTGCTGTTTTTAGGCACAACATAAAAATAATATTAGAAAGAGAACAAGAAAGAGAAAGAACTGTAAAATATAACTGTACTCACCACAAGGCAAGTCGTTGCTCAATTTCCTTGAGAAAATTGGTATGAAATTTGTGCAAAGGTTCAAAATTTGGGAATAGGAGACACTTCAATGTTTCTGGCATAGCATCCTCTTTGCTCACTGTGCTCTGGAACCACTGGAAATAAAGAGAGAACACACTTGGAGGTATAAAGACTAATGAAGAATGCCTGCAATTTTCAGAAGGAATGCCACAGCCATGTGTGACTGACACCGGAGCTTTTACTGCCAAGTTAGCATCTCAGGGACACAGAGGGCCCAGCCCTTCTTACTGCCTGCCTCGATGTTCCTTAAAGTAGCCTGAGAAGTGTCCATTTCTATATTATTGCTTTCTGAAATGTGTCATGCGTTGATTGTTTAAGCCAGGACAAATCTCTTACTGGATAATCACTAACAGGACACCTGACTACCCCCTGCTCCATTCCTGTAAGGATACCCATCACTCATGTTAGCACCCGGAGCGGGAAGGTGGCCAAACCGGGGATACGGCCCCTGCCTTCCCAGGCGCTCACTGTTGTCATTGAGGTGGGTTGGGATTGGGTTCCACCTGCTGAGGACCAAACCCAATACACATTCCACGAGAAACAGAAACTCAGTGATTTCAATTTCTCCCAACTGGCTAATTCCCAGAAGCCAGAGGTCAGAAGCAAATCTGCAGTCCCCTGAATTTGTTTCCAAGATGGAACTAGAGTGATTAAAATAATAACAGGCATTCTTCTGGCAGACTGCGCTGACATGACTCTATTTATTATCAAAGATAAAATGAGGCCTCTGTTCACCTCTGGGGTCTACCTTGAACAAAGGTAAGTAGTTACACTTGTCCGCAGGCAAATGTTCTGGGTAGGTGCATGCAGACAGTGAAATGTTTAATTTTCCCCTTGGGAACTTCCTTCCTTTGCACTTAAAATCCCAGTTACAGAATTTTTTACAGAGCGTATCCCAAATTGAATATATGATTGGCATTTAAATTCTTTACCCCAGGATCAAAATCCTTTCAATTGAAGTCAGAGAACCCAACATTTAATTAAACCCAGCTTCTCTCATAAAGTGGAGTATCAGTTGAGATAACTTATGTAATTTAATGCTTTAGGGGAAATAGTGCACATACTGAAGTGATGACTTCCAGATCCTTCAGATAGGTCCGCTCGGTGGTGGCTACTTCTTTAGCGATGAAGTACGCTTTGTCAGTCGGGAATCTCTGCAAAATCCAACAAAAAATCCAAGGCACAATAATCATTTTAGTATAAGTCTCTAAGAATGCCCTAATTAAAGTGATATATTACTAACTTAAGATCTTTTGTTAGGGGCATCAAGGCTAAAAAAAAAGTCTTATTTATTCTCTTTTTCTGCAGTCTTATTATTCTTTTTGTGTTAGGAATTAGGCAGGAACTAGGAAAACAGAAGAGATTTCCAGGCCGGGTGTGGTAGCTCATGCCTGTAATCCCAGCACTCTGGGAAGTCAAGGCAGGAGGATCCTTTGAGCTCAGGAGTTCAAGACCAGCCTGAGCAAAAAGCGAGACTGTCGCTACTAAAAATAGAAAAAAAAAAAAAAAAAGCTGGGCATGGTGGTGGGTGACTGTATTTACCAGCTACTCTGGAGGCTGAGGCAAAAGGATTAGATTACTTGAGCCTCAGAGTTTGAGGCTGCTGTGAGCTATGACACCATAGCACTCCACCCAGAGTGACAGAGTGAGAATCTCTCTCACACACACACACACACACACACACACACACACACACACACACACACACAAGAATAGATTTCTAGGAGGAGAATATAATTCAGGAAGGTTTCATTTTGCGTAAACATCACCATCAGCAAAAGGACTCAAATTAGGAAGATGCTGGAGGGATGCAGTCCCCAGGAAACTCACAAAGGTCCTTTGTCAAGCTGCCCGACCAGTGGCCATGGTTTGATTTGTTTGTGAAATCAAAAGTACTCTGTAGGAACACAGGTGGCTGGATCTAAAGGGACCTGGGCTCTCGGTTCCCTAAAGCCTATCCATTAGGCCAGCAGCCGGCACCCCAGCAGAGCTGGCTGGCTATCGGCTTTTACTCTCTCTTGAAACAGTAAGTACCAGGAAGTCCCCTGTGGCCTGCCAGCCGGCCCACTTCCCTAGGAGCCCGATTCCCACTCTGGGTATCCACACAACAGAACTGAAAGCAGAGGTTGGAGCAAACATCTGTGCACTGTGCTCACAGCACCCAAAAGGCAGGAACGACTGGCAACTGTCCACTGACATTTGCACTGATACCAAAATGTGGTCTAGATGCACAAGGGAGCATCACTCAGCTTTAAAAAGGAAATGAGCCTGACACACATTAGAATACGGGTGAGCCTTGAGGATGCTTAGCTGGGCTGACTAAGCCAGTCACAGGCAGACGAATGCCACATAATTCCACCTGTCTCAGGTGCCTCAGCAGGCAGATTCAAGGCCTGGTAAGGGGATTGGGGAGTTAGTGTTTAATAGGTGTGGAGTTTCTGTTTGAGAAAATGAATATGTTCTGGAGGTAGGTGGGGGGTTGGTGGCATAAGAATGTGGACATACCTAATGCCAGTGAACTATAGGGACACTTGAAAATGGTTAAAAGTTTCCTTTACACTGTGTATTTTACTACAATTGAAAACCTTGCGCACACAGGCACACAGGCACACGCAGGCCTGCCCCCCCGCCTGGCACCTTTCTGCGGCCCTCCTCCTCGTCCTCCGTCCGCTGGCAGGCCTGGTCGCTGAGCAGCGGGCTGGTCAAGGGAGACGCTTGCTTGGTGTCAGGGCTGAGGTTGGGGGACAAGGTCACGTTGGCGGGGGCAGCTCCTCCCTGGGAGGTGACGGACAGCTCTGAAAGGTGAGGGCTACCAGTCAGGGAGCCTGTTTGGGGATGAGAAGTTTTAAAGAAAAGAGAAAATAATTTTTTTCTGGGCTCTGATTTCTATCCACGACTTTCACCTTTTCAAACCTTTAAAACTTTGTCTACCCTCTAGCAAATTTAGTTCAATTCATTATTTTCTCATTTTCTCCCCAAGTTGAAGCTGCCTTGATATTGAAGACTGAAGTTATAAATAATTCAGCACAGCCTCAGTTATGTAACCGAGGATAGGATGGAGAACTTTGCTTTTGAAAATGAGAACAGCTTAGAAGCATAGTGGATCCCAAAATAGTATTTTCATCTCCCAGCTACTGCCTTTGCTTCTAAGAATTACTCAGGAGCAACGCAGTATCTAAATCACAACGAGACAGGCAGGGATGATTAGAAAACACAGCTATACTAACAGGCATCTAAGCAACGGCTGTACTTAGGACACGCTACGTCTCGTGACAGTAGGTCACAGCTAACAGGAAGATCAAGCGACTACCTCCCATTCTATAAAGAACAGAAGCTTGTTATACCTGGAGATGTCCTTCCATGTCTGTCACTGTTTGGGACAGAAACACTAGTATTACATTACAGGCAAAGGTGATCACCCAGAAATGCAAAGCCGGAGTTCATTGCATTATCACAATTTTCCTTTATGAGTCAAAAATGACAGGTTACTTAATCAGTCCTTGAAAATAGATACTATAGGAAATAACACGAAAATGTACATATTACCCGTTATGAGTCACCCAAGGGACAAGATGTGTCCAGGACACTCTTTGTCAGTAATTTTACAAATGTCTATACCTTGATCCATTGACATTAAAGGGGACATTTTATAACATATTTCTAACCTAAGTGTTTTTATCTAACACTTACATTTATGATCCTAACGCAGACTTGCTAGAGCTAATATTAGGCAAACAGAGTTAAAGTGACCTGCAGTCCCACCTGGTACCATCACAAGGAAAGACAAGTCAGTGCTTCCCCCATTTTTCAGTACACAGCTGCAGGCTCACTGCTACAGCACACAGTTAAGAATCTCCAAGAGAAAGGTCGAGGGCAGTTTTCCAGGAGGACCCCCATTTTCTCAACATCTATTCTTACCCCCCGGAGTCATTTACATGTGTTTTGAAATTACAAGATACAACAGCTTAGGACGGAGGGGCAGGGGCAGTGAATTCCATCCCAGTATGAATGAACCGTGGAGAAACCACTGCAGCCCCCACCCTGGTCCCAAGCTGACCAGTTGGCTGTGTCACCAACACAGGGTGGGGAAAGCCACCACACCCAGAGAACAACAAAAAGCAGATGTCCTGCCCGTTGACCACTGGGCAGAAGAATGATCTTTGAATAACAAGATTGGAAAATGTGAGGAAAAAGCGGATTCAGTAAGTTCGAGTTTTGAAAATCCCTCTACTTTGAAATCCTCAGTTTCTTCCATACACCTCACTAAAATGAAGCCCTGGAGCAAAGATCCCATTCATCCCACACACCACCAGACCCCAAGAACCCGGAGAAAAAGGCCAGAAATTGCTTCACAAAATGTCAATTTTATTGACACTAGTGCACAACTGAATACAACAATTGAGAAAGAGTTGGAACTTGTCAAATAGAAAATAGTGACAACAAATGAGAACTGCAGTTGTTTCAAAGTGCTACACTATTCTCCTTAAAAAAAAAAAAAAATCACAAAAAGTAAAAGTTCATCACTACAAATAGGAATAAGAAAAAAGGAATTCTGGCAGTCTGTCTAGAGATCAAAACATTTCATGCATTTGTGAATTGCTGTTTGAGACACACTTTATTTGTCCACTGTAATCTGGCAAAATTTGGGGGCTTACCTTCAGCTCCCACGAGGCAGTTACAAGTGATAGCATGCTGGGCCTTGACCTTGCAGGGATGAGGGACAGAGAAAGGGCATTCACCTCCATCATTGAGAGAGTTGGAGGCGAAAATAAAAAGGAGTTAGGTGGCTACCACGAAGGGGCCCAGGGCGTGAGGAAGTGACAAGGGGTGAGGGGTAAACTGCCACCCTCGGGACAGGGGGACAGGGTGCACAAGCTCACATATAGCAAGTTCCACCCTCGCAGGGTCAGAAGCTACCACCTTTGCTGAATCCCCCTGGCAGCACTTACAGTATTTAGGAGACAGAGCAGGCTGAAAGAATGAGGTGACAGACTATGGTTCCTGGAGAGGTGGCTCCCCCCTCCCCCACCTCCACCAAAAAGACGTTGACAGTTTAAAAGAGAGAGAGTCATTTAGATTCAGAAGAATCCCTGTGGGACCACATGGGAGACAGGATGCAGAATACAGAGGGCTCAGTGGGAACTTCACAGTCCCCCATGTGCCCAGGGAAAGCTGGGGACAGCGGAACATCAGCCCATAGGATGCTGGGCTATGCTCCAGGCCTACATCCTAAAGCTGTGTCCACGCACTGGATGCCTGCAATGCTCGGAGGAGGACCAAGGCAGGTCGGTCCGTTTCCTTTCCCAAAGAGGCTACCACAGCTGGAGATGCGTACATTCATGGGGCCTAAGAGAGGGCAGTGAGGCCAGGCGGGCGGGCACTAGCACTTAATTAGGTGCAAGGCCTGTAGTTAGCACTTAGCACTCTGGGAGGCTGAGGCAGGGGGACTGCTTGAGCTCAGGAGTTTGAAATCAGTCTGAGCAAGAGAAAGACCTCATCTTTACTAAAAATAGAAAAACTAGCCGGGCATAGTGGCAGGCACCTGTAGTGCCAGCTACTTGGGAGGCTGAGGCAAGAGCCTCAAGAGGATGGCTTGAGCCCAGGAGTTTGAGGTTGCTGTGAACCAGGGTGACATCACTGCACTCTACCCAGGGCGACAGACTGAGACTCTGTCTCAAAAAAAAAAAAAAAAAAAAAAAAAAAAAAAAAGGAAAAGAAATAGAAAAGAAAAGAAAATAATAAAAAAAAAAATAACGGGGAGTTAGTTTTTCAAACAAGAA
>CAUYPK010096482.1:0-20792 GCA_963574355.1 Loris lydekkerianus
TAGTAGAGGAATTATAGGATTGAATGGCAGATCTATTTTTAGATCTCTAAGTGTTCTCCAAACATCTTTCCAAAAGGAATGTATTAATTTGCATTCCCACCAGCAGTGTAGAAGTCTTCCCTTTTCTCCACATCCACACCAACATCTCTGGGCTTGGGATTTTGTGATTTGGGCTAATCTTACTGGAGTTAGATGGTATCTCAAAGTAGTTTTGATTTGCATTTCTCTGATGATTAAAGATGATGAGCATTTTTTCATATGTCTGTAGGCTGTGTGCCTGTCTTCTTCAGAGAAGTTTCTCTTCTAGTTCCTTGCCCAGCCTGGGATCCTATGGTAAATTTTAAATGGAGAGATTAAGTTTGCTTTGTTTGGTTCTCACTTTTTCACACATTTATGTATAGATTCAGTAAAATCATAATCATAATCTTAAAAGGATTTTTTTTAATAGAAGTTAACAAGTTGATTCTGAAATTTGTATTGAAATACAAAGGATGTAGAACTGGGGAGTCTAATAACATGTATAGTAGCCATCAACCACAGGTGACTGTTCAAATTTAAAATTTAATTAATTAAAATTAAATATAATTAAAAATGTAATTCATGTACTAGCCATATTTCAAGTGCCTATGAAGCTAGAAACCTCACAATGGACAATGCAGATATAAAACTTTTCTGTCATTGAAGAAAGGCCTGTTAGACAGTGCTAACCTAAAATGCCCAAAGAAGTCCTGACAAATAAAAACAAAATTAGAAGGCTTACACTACCTGACTTTAAGATGCACAATAAAGAACGTGTACTTAAGAATCAACAAATTGCTCAACTGAACAGAATAGAGAGCCCTCAAACAGAGCCACTCATATAGTTATTTGATTTTTCAACAAAGGCACCAAAGCAACCCAGTAGAAAAGTACAGTTAATCTTTACCCAAAATGGTGCTGAAACAACTATCATGGAATAAAAATGAACAAATTCTATGTCATATTATATACAAAAATAATTTGAGATGCATTAAAATCCTAACATAAAAGCCAAAATTATATGGCTGTTATAGGAGAATATAGAAAAATACCTTCTTGACTTAGAGACAGGCAGTTTTCTTATCAAAACAATAGCAATAGAAGAAAGATTAAAAAATTAAACTATCAAAATTAAGAAATTATGCTCATCAAAAGACATCATTTAGACTAGGCATCATAGACTAGACATATATTTGGCAAAGGACTAGTACCAAGCACACATAAAGAACTCCTACTATATAAGACAAGGAAATCCAATGTTGTAAGAGGGACTTTACCTAACAAATGCAATGAGTGTAAACTGGTTCCTTGTACCCTCAATGAGTGTAAACTGGTTCCTTGTACCCTCAATGAATCCCCGACAATTAAAAAAAGAAAAAGAAAGAAATCCAATGTTTAAAATGGTGATTAAGTTTAAATAAACATTTTATCAAAAAGGTATACATATGGCCAATTAGTATAAGGAAAAATGTTGAACATCATTAGTCATCTCAGAAATGCAAATTAAAACCAACTGAGGTGTCACTATATGCCCATACACATAATAATTCTAAAAAGTAGAAACTGTTATTATTCCTATCCTGTGAAGAGGAAACCAAGACTTGGAGAAGTGAAGTCATTTGCTTAAGGTAACATTTAGCAAACGGTAGTGCTAAGATTTGAACACAAGCTATATAATAACTGTCGTGATAACATGCTATGAAAACATCTTCACCTGGTCTTCTGTTTCCCAAGTGCCTGTTTCACTAAAAAGAAGGAAGAATGAAAGAGGAAGAGAGAAAAAGAAAGAGAGGAAAAGGGAGAAAAAGGAGGGAGGGAGAGAAGGAAGGAAGGAGGAAAGAGGGAAGGAGGGAGAGAGATTGTTTCAGTCTCTTAGAAGCAAATACTCTTTCATTTGCCTTCCCAGGAAAACTTTGGCCTCGGCCCTTTCAGATGTCACTGCACACTGAAGATCTTCCTTCTTTATCTTTCAAAGAAATATAAATGAAAGAAGAGATTGAGCTCAGAAGCCTTGCCTCGTCAAGGAGGATGATACAGTCATTCATTTTTGCACTGTTATTGACCTCTGTGGTCTCACATCCTATATTCAGCAGCTAATAAACCTGTCTAGAATTCGTTGAAATGTTCTAAGTTACTGGAGAAGAAAAACTAGTAATTGGAATGTTTACAGCTGACTGAGTCCGTGAAATGAGTTATAGTTTGATTTACAAGTTAAATTTCATCTTATCATTAGCCCATAAGGACTATATTACCAATAGCAATGAAGCCATGCCTGATTGTTTCCTTTCGCAAGCCTTACACATAGGAAGAGGGGTAAGACTTCATCTTAAGCACGAATAAAAGTAGAAGAAAATGAACTAATGAGGATTTATAAAAATTAAAATTATAACAACAAATGTTAGACAAATAGTACAGAATAACTGGTTGGACACTGGCTTTCCCAGTGCATTCTATGCAGGCATTTGTAAGAGAACGTGAAAAGTATCAAGTCAGCACCCTGCAATGACTGAGATTTGGGAAGAGGTCAAATGTGGTTTACAGAAGAAAGCCGTTGAAACCAACAGTTTGAGACAATAAAGGACGTAATATCCAAGGGAGCTTCTCTCGGCTTTTCCATTAAATGCACTCAATATTTCTCAGGCCTCTGGCTACTCTCTTACAAAGACAGTTTTGCAGAGGCTTATATATTGAATTGGAAACTACTGCATTCATAGTTTCAAAGTTCTCTGTCTTAAGCTCCAATTGGCACACAAGCAAAAAGTCAATTGATGAAAACTCAGCCTCTCTGCTCAAATCTGCAACCATTTAATCATGAATTGGAACACAGCCAACCGAAAATGATCAGAAAATGGCTGTGCAGGGAAAAACTGGAGATTTTGGCCCAATCTCTGAACACCAAATGTGGGGATATTATATCCTCAGGCTAGTGGATGTTTCCAGGGTGACCCAAAGATATGAGATTTGATTGGCAATGTTCTTAAGAGGTTTCCTTAAAGAGGTCAAAACAGGTCTGGTCATCTGATGATGGCACAATTAAATGGTTACCAGAGAAACCAGGCCAGTGCTCTCTTTTGTAATAGCCCGTGATCCTGGGTGCATCCTCAGATCAGAACATGGAGGGGGTAGCTCACCGCTGGAAAGTTTATCATTTTAGTCAAGAGCTTCCCCTAAATTTTGCTATGCCAACTTGGTCAGGATAAAAGAATCTTTGTCTCCAAATGTCTATATCTCCAAGTCATAAAATTATTAACAATTAATTTCAATTCTGGCTCTTTGATAACATATTACACTATATTTGAAGAGTTGTTAGGTGCATGATAGTTTACTAAAAACTCTGCAGATAATAATCCGAGTATGTACAATATCCTTATGTGAGATACTATTATCCCTGTTTTATACATGAGAGGATTTGGGGAATTTATTTTCCCAATCTAGTCTAGAAGATAATAAATGGTAGAGATTGAGTTTGAAGCCAAGTTAGTCTTATTTCAAAGCCTCTGCTTTTTCCTTAATGTACAGCTGAAGTGTGTTGGATAAGCTTATGTGAGTCATGTCCATGGGACTCAGAATTTACATCCAGAGCAGGGTCATCATCTCCAGTGAAAGATGGTTCATGCCACCCCATAGAGCACTGTGCACATGGAGGGACAGAACCACCAATACCCCGCTTCTCATACTGCAAATGCCAGTGAAGCCTCAGTGAGCAGGGATGCCTCACACCCCAAATGTTATCAGCGCTGCTGCCCTGCGGGTGTGTCTGCTATTGCAAAGGCCACAAACAAGCTGTCTGGGCTCACTTGATATGTATGACCACAAATTCATGTTCTGTCATCTTTCTCCTCAAGTAACAGAACCATACTTCCTTCACCACAGCACTGAAACAGCTGTAGGCAAATTTACCAATAACCTCCATGCAACCAGACACAAAGGCAACTTCCTGGTCCTCCCCTTCCTGCTGTATTGACATGGCTGCTCATGCTTTCCTTGAAATTCTCTCTTCTCTAGGTGTCCATGGCCCTGCCATAGGCAGGTTTTCATCCAGCCCCACCCACTGCTCATTATCCACCACCTTTAATGACTTTTCCCTTGGCTCAACCTCTAGATGTCTCAAGGACTTGGTCTTACACCCTCTACTCTTTTCTTGTGTATTTTGTGCTTCCCTCTAAATTATAACTTTTAAAAATCCCATTGAGTTTCAAACATGTCCACTGCCTCAGATACTTCCTAATCAATCTCAGATTTAATGCTGCAGGCAGAGCTCTTGGTTTTCTGTCTCCCATTTCAATAAGTCTGTCCTGTTGACAATCATCCCCATTTCAATCATTGGCACCATCAGCATTTGGGGCCTTAAGCCCAAATATGTAAATTATTCCTTTTCCAACCTGTTCCTGGCTCATTTAATTCTACCTCTACAATATATTCAAAATCCATCCACTGAGACAAACCACACAAATTTAAATCAATTGAGCCCATGTGGGTGACTGGTCCTGCTTCAGCCTCCTCTATAACTCTTCTCCATATTTTCATTCCTTCTGAAATCAATTCTTCATTCAGAAGCCAGATTAAGTCCTTACCAGGGGGAGCAGAGGTGACCCAAAAGCTTTAAAATGCTTCCTGCTTACCTCTCCAAGCACATCTCCCATCATCATCCCCTAGCATTCACCACCTGCTGGCCTTTATCCTTTCTTGCTCTTATTCAGGCCAATTGCACAAGAGGCATTTGGACCACCTCCACTGTCCACTTGTCTCAGATACCCTCCCCCAGATCTTGGCATGATGGGCTCCTAATCTCTGGGAATACCAGCCTTGTGAGGCATTCTCCACGGCCCACACTAAATGTTCCCTTCTCTCATTCCAGTCATGCTTCATCCCGTCACTTTATTTTACATTCTTAGTCACAGTTCTGGCTATCCGAAACCAACTTTCCTCATTTTTCTTTCTTTGTTTCTTTCCTGTCTCCTCGCACTAGAATGTGATCTCCATGAAGATCAAGAACCTTGCGTTTTCTGTTCTCCTGAGAGCAGGGCCTGACAGTATGTGTAGAACAAAGGAGTGAATGAATCCTGGATCACCAGGCACTTCCTGGGACCTCACGCATAACCCTTCAAGTTCTCATAGTGATCTTGACTCTTACTGAAGCCAATTTTGAGGGACTTCTAGAAGCAATTTACAACCACTAAATCTACATTCTCTTTTAAATTTGTATAGATCTGAAACATGATAACTTATAAAACCTGAAATGCTCAGACTGTAAGTGTACCATTGAAACAGTACTCACTGATCCCTACCAAGACATAGAACACCCCTACACCCCCGGAGAGTTCCTTTCTTTCCCTTCTCAGTCATCTTGCCACCTTTACCCCAAGCAATAACTGACCTGATTTTTATCAGCAGCAGTTTTCCCTGGAATTTAGTTTAAATGGAATCATACTGTATGTACTTTTTTGTATCTGACTTCTTTCACACAGTATCATTTTTAGTATTCATCCATGCTGTTGCATGTAATGGCAGTCCATGTCTTTTTATCGCTGAGTAGTGTTCCAAAGTATGGATGTCCATCTGTTTGCTCAGACATTCTGTTGATGGACATCTGGGCTACTTCTAAGTTATGGTTATTATAAATAAAGCTGCTCTGATCATTCTTCTATAAGATTTTTTAGTGGAACTATGCTACGTGCTGATTTTTCCTTGGATAAGTACCTAGGAGTGGAATTATTGAATCATGGGATAGATAATGAGTTTAACTTTTGAGTAACTGACATGGCTTTCCAAAGTAATTATACCTTTTAAACTCCACTTTTAATTTCTTCAAACTGCACTGCTAGGCAGCCAAACATCTAGGAGTCATGCACAAATACATCAATAAATATTTACTGCATGGAACACAGTAAGGTCCGAGGAAGCTAGATGCCCCCATCCCTCTCCATTCCAAGTCCCTGATGCTCTGATCATTGGCACATGGAAAAGGACAGCTGAGTGTGCACATGGCCAGTGCAGAAGCAGGGTACCTTCAGTCACTTGGCGTTTTAATCGTTCCCACCACGTGCTTCTTGGATGAGTAGGAAGCCAGAAGCCAACACTCCATGTAGAACTGCCTTGGCACTCTCTTGTGTGGAAGCTCTGGCCATACTCTTAAGCAGATGAAGAATGGTATGCACCTGTGGCTGTTTCAGAATCTCACAGACATGCAGGAGGCTGTCCCTTTAAGAAAATGGAGCAACAGCTTATGTACCATGTGTATATATGAGCTTCCAGAAGAAAGATTTAATCTGAGGGCAGATTTTTACACCAATTAATAACCACTTTTTAGACAGCTGATGGCAATAGCATTGGAGACTTTCGGGGTAATTATTTACCATCAAGATTTAATAGCTTTACCTGGTCAAGGCCTAAGAGGAAGTAAGCCTAGAGCTCACATACCTTTTGAATTAACAAGGTTTAATTAGGGAAGAGCCTCTTTTTACATTCCATTTAGTAAGACCTTTGCATGACTTCAAGCATTCCTGAGAGTAATCACTTTTCTGCTGAGTGGTGGGAAAAGCCCAAGCACTGTGACCCTCAGTGCCTAAGGCACAAGTCACCCAGAGTGGTCGCTGAGACATGAGTACCAGCATGGGCGCATCCCAGCCCTCTCAGACCCTTAGGGTTCAATTCCATTCTGACCCTTCTAGGGATCTGTCAACCCCCAGCATCCTAAAACACCCACCCCCTGAAGTAATTCTGGGGAAAAGGCTGAGTTCCCCAAGGACAAGAGAAGTCCTCAGAAACCAGAAAAGGTTGTGACCCCCTACAACATTCTTTATGCAAAACCAAGCTGCCAGATGACCAGGGCATACATCCTCTCACCACATCCTCCAGCTTGGACCTGGGCTTCTCAGCCTTCTCAGAGCTGAGGAAGAACCCAGGACTATCTGAGTCTGAGTCCACATTTCCAGGATTACTATACTTCCAACCTAAAAACCCCCCAAATGGCCGCGATTACTGAGCATGAGATTTTCCCATTGTGAAATCTCCCACCAGGGCTGGATATGGTGGCTCATGTCTATCTGGAAAGCTGAGGCAGGAGGATTGCTAGAGGCCAGAAGTTTAATACCAGGCTAGGGGCCAGGCACGGTGGCTCATGCCCAGGTAGAAGCTAGGGTCCAGCATCTAACACTCTGGTAGGCTGAGGATCTTTTGAGTTCAGGAGTTAGAGACCAGCCTGATCAAGAGCAAGACTCCATCTCTACTGAAAATAGAAAAACTAGCCAGGCATGGTAGTGCATAACTATAATCCCAGCTACTTGGGCTAAGGGCCAGGCATGGCTATGGCAGGAGGATCGTTTGAGTTCAAAAGTTTAAGGTTGCTGTGTGTTATGATGTCATGGTACTCTACTCAGGGAAACAGAGTAAGACTCTACCTCAAAAAAAAAAAAAAAAAAAAAAAGGGCTGCGATTGAGACCCCATCATCTGTATGAAAAACTACCCAGGTGTGGTAGCATTGTCCTAGCTACTTGGGAGGCTGAGGCAGGAGGATTTCTTGAGCCCAGGAGTGTGAGGCTACACTGAGCTATGACACCACTGCACTCTAGCCTGGATGATACAGCAAAACCTTACCTAAAAAATAAATAAATAAATAAATAAATAAATAAATAAATAAATAAATAAATAAGGAAGGGAGGGAGGGAGGGAAGAAGGGAGGGAGAGAAAGAATGAAAGGGAAGAAAAAAGCTCCCATCAGTGAAGATTTTGCTGCTGAATCCATCTGGAGTCCTCCAAGAGGATGTCCATAGCTCTGGCCACAAGTAACCTTGGTCACACATAAGATGATCATGTATTTTGTTGTTCAGACCTAGGCCTGAGTACTCAATTGCATTGTTTAATTGTTTTTATTGTTATCTTATTTTTATAACAAGGTTCACCTTGAAAACAAGCTAGATTCTGCTGTCTAAAAGCACCTTTAAGAAGAGCCTAAAAAACAAATAAATATTATGTTTTCTTGATGAGACATTTCTTGTACGCTCTGAGCACCCAAACTTAAGAGGTCATAAAAAAACCAGGTGCTGCTCTGGTTTGACATAAGCAGTTATCACGTGCTATTTAGAGAGTATGTGGAAGGATTTCTTGGCTCCAGTTGAATGCTGGACTTTTGTTTCCAACAGGCTTTCAGCAGCCGTGGATGAGTCATCTGCCGGGTGACCAGAAGCTGGGATCCAGCATCATGTGGCTCCCCAGATAATGAGGTCAAATGTGCCAGACCTGCCAGGCCTTGATAAGTGGCTTATTAACATCCCTAAATGGTAGCACTTTTGATTAAACCTCACACGTCTGCCTGCCCCTTTCCCCGTCCCTTCTAATATTAGAACTGGTATTTTGCTAATCATGACCTTGCTTGAACTTTAGGATGACTCAAGGATAGTGGAACATCATCATGTCCCTCAACTATTATCAAGGACAGGGGGCTTTCTGGGTTACAAAGCCTTAGACTTTAGTCAAACCTTACTGGGTTTTATTGCCCTTTGGAATACACTTAGATTTGTTTTTTAAGCCAACAAGGTATAAAATAAAGCATAAAGTTTAGATTCAGAAATTATGTCCCCTATGACAATTTCTGCTCCCTAAACTACATATGTAAACTGAACAAAGTCACTCTCATTACTGCACTGTGCCTCAGATTTCCATCCATAAAAAGGAAAAACTGAGGCAGAATGTGGTAGTTCACACCTGTAATCCTGGCACTCTGGGAGGCCGAGGCAGGCAGATTGCTTGACCTCAGGCGTTCAAGACTAACCTGAGCAAGAGCAAGACCCCATCTCTTAAAAAATAGGTGTTAGGGCAGGTGCTTATAGTCCCAGCTACAGGGGAGGCTGAGGCAAGAGGATCTCTTGAGCTTAAGAGTTTGAGGTTGCTGTGAGCTATGACACCACGGCATTCCTCCAAGGGTGACAAAGTGAGACTCTGTCTCACAGAAAACAAAAAAAAGGAGCGACTGCTACTTTTCAGAACTAGTATGGAGATCAAATAAGACAAGAGATAAAAGCTGTTTATGAATAATAAAAGCAGTATGTAACTGTGAGGCAGCATTTTCATAATGTTCTTTCTTTCTTTCTTTTTTTTTTTTTTTTTTTGTAGTGACAGAGTCTCACTTTATCACCTTCAGTAGAGTGCTGTGATGTCACAGCTCACAGCAACCTCCAACTCCTGGGCCCAGGCAATTCTCTTGGGACTACAGGCGCCCGCCACAACACCCAGCTATTTTTTTGTTGCTGTTTGGCAGGGGCTCAGTTTGAACCTGCCACCCTTGGTATATGGGGCTGGTGCCCTACCCACTGAGCCGCAGGCGCCGCCCTATTGTCATAATTGCTATTCCCGTTCTCAGGCTTTCTATTCTGTGGCCACATTGCTCTATTTGAAAACTGTAATTGCCACAGTCAAAATGTCCAATGTTCAAGACATGAAATATTGTAAGATAATTTGAAAATACCCTCTAAAGTGACGCTGAACCTGGAAAGTAAAGATATCCTAGGATAATAGACAGCTCTAGGTCTATTGAATATGAGCTGAAGGTCAAAGGCCGGATGGCTGGAAAACAGACAAGTGAGATAAAACTGAGCAGTGGGTCAATAATAAGAGCGAAAGGCTTTAGACACATGTGACAAAGGAAAAGAGGAAGTCTGGGTCTCCCTGCCATGGAAGACCAAGTTTGTGGCATGGGGGAAGGTGGTCTAGGCGAAATTACAAAGAAAGTTAAGAGCCATTCAGGTGGAGGGCAGCTGGGTTTTAGATAAGGATTCGAGCACAGATTGAGGGAGCAGGTAGGAAGAACAGAAGATATGAAGGATGAATCTGAACAATGCCTCATTTGCAAAGAAAAACAACAAGCATCCGCAGGCCGGGGCAGAGGCTCAGGGATCAGGATGTTGGTGGGAGGTTCATAATAAGGTTGCAAAGCAGGTGGGAGTATGGGCATCAGAGAGGTGGCAGGGGAAATTCAAGCAGAGAGTGAGATGTGGGAACTTAAAATCTCAGAGGAGGCGAGTTCAGATCCACGGAACATGTGCATGGGTGTGGATGATGGGAATGGGGGAGGGGTGATCCATGAAGCAGAGAAAGTCAAGAGCCCATTGGACCAAGATCTTCATTGAGTACCCACGTTGCAAGTAGAGTCTCCCAGAATGAACCCTCCTTATACAGACAGGAGGGTTAGGATGCACATAAATTTGGAGGAATTACCATTACTTTAGAAGATGAGAATGACATAAAAGCATAGCTCAAATGATGGACAGACACACATAAAAAAGCAAGGACGATGTTTGGAATACCAACTCTCCTCTCACGTTGGGTCACTTGTTCCCCCTTCTATCCTCAGGCCCAAGAGCAGACTCCATGTGACCCTTGAAAACAAGATGAAGATTAAGGATGCTTCCTTCAGACTGTCAGGTGTGGGTACAAAAAGAGGAATTAGAAGGAGTTGCTCTGTGACAAGGGAGAGGGAGTTAAGAATGCTGATTCCGACTCATGGGTTCAATGGGACCTGTGGAAAGGATAGGAGAGAAGACAGCCATCAAAGGATGACATGAGAGGCAGAGCAGAAAGGCTGGGTGAGCCGAGGGGCTCAATTCGGACTGTGTCCAACTGCCAAGGACAAGAAGCAGGGTAGAATGAACTGACCTCAAGGTGCTGAGTGGGCCTCAGCTGAGACCTCGAGGCTGAGACCTCAGGCCTTTTCAGAAACCCGATGGCGTCAGGATTCTTAATAGAACACTGGAGGATATGACCAGGTCCTGACTGAGCCAGGAGCCTCCCACATGTAACCTCCAGAAGAAAGGTCTTTTCTATGTTCTTCTAGGGATGACAAGTTTGCAGGTGCCATGGTCTCTTTTGCCTACTTGAGAAGATCATAGCTTCTGGACACCCACAAGACAGTGATCTTCAGCCAGCAGGTGGGCCTGCCAGCAACATGTCTGAAGTGTGGCAGCCTGAGGTCAGTGCTTGGTTATCAAAGCCTGATGAAACATCATTGTGATTGTGTTTTGATACTGAATTCTTAGACTGTCTAATGGCATAGATAGACTCTCTGATCTTTACCTCCACCCCTATTTTCTTCCTCCCTTCTTCCCACACTTGCAACATTATTTCAACCTTGAAAAACTGATGATGACCTAAATGCCCAAAAAGAGAATAGCAAATTTGAGCTTTGGAATACCAAGAGCCAGTTTTGAAAACGGGGCAACCTTGTGCTATCATGGAAGGATTGCTGTAACACTTGTTAGGTAAAAAATGGGGGTTGACAGCACAATAGTTAGAGTGTATCCACTTTTGAAAAGAAGGAAGGAAGGGAGGAAAGAAGGGAGGAAGGGAAGGAGAGAAGGGAAGAGAAGGGAAGAAGGCAGGAAGGAAAGAAGGGAGAGAGGGAAGGAGGCAGGAAAGGAAGGAGGGAGGGAAAGAAGGAGGGAGGAAAGGAGAAAGAAGAAGGGAGGGAAGAATAAAAAAAGGGAGGGAAGGAGGGAGGGAAATTCATACTGATGTGCATTGTTTTTATGTGAGTACGTGTGTTTTTGTGCTTGTGACTAAAGAAGATATTTTAAAATATACCACAATGATAACTGCAGTTACCCCCAGGCATGGCGTGAGCTGGGGGACGTGGGAAGAGATACAGGAAGAACTTCACCTCTTATGCTGTATATGTCTGTGATTCTTAAATTTTTTTATAATTATTATTGATTATTACAATAGTAACTAAAGACAATTCTATAAAAGATAATGATCTGGTCTTTACAAGCTCTAGTGCACACTCAAGTTTTATTAACTTTGGATTTGCATATGATATAGGTAAGCAGAAAAGGTTTCATTACTCATCGAAGGCAAACTGTTTGGAGGAGCTTGGAGCAGGGATGATGAAAGCAATTTGCAAAATCACTCAGCAGAAACTGGAGAATGTTGTCAATGAGTTGGAAAATTGTTCTGAACAATGTGTGATGAAGGCTAGTGGCTGGGCTGGAGCTGAGAAATTTGAACTGCCTTGCTTTTGTGTGCCATTTGCTATCTTCTGATTATGAGTGAGAACTGAAATTATTAAAGTTTAAAATTACATAAGCAGGCAATTTTCTCATTCTTAAATGAAGAATTTAAAAGTCACACATAAACAACTGCAGGATATAAAGTGTTGTATCTGAAACCTACACTGTAAATATTTTTTAAAGTGAATTCAGTTTAATTCAAAATGCTGAAAGTAAAGATTTTATAATTTACGTATTTGATTTGTTTTTATAATTTTCCACCCAAACACTGGGTGGAAAGGTTACTTTCCACCCAATCACTCAAAAACCTATTAATGTTGACACCAATGATTTCATCTTACATTACCTTCTTGTCTAAATATAGCTCTGAAAAAATTATTGCAGACAACCTCAGTGTTAAAACAGCTTTTAGTATAAATACCATCTCTCAAACAGTGTGAATGAGCTATACTTGGAAATGACTTACCAAAGTCAAGGACACTTCACTATGAGCCCGGCCCAGGTCTCAAGGAAGAAAAGGGCAAAGATGAGCTTGTTCCCACAGCCAATCTCTTACACACTTCACCCCAGGACGCTGGTCCAGCCTCTTCTGGTGCCACTCACTTGTCCTTCCTTGCTGGGCCTGAATTCTTCTCCCACTGGTCTCTGCAGGTTTCTTCTATACAATTAAACAGTACATTTTAAAAACTGGATCCCATGAAGAGCTATTTTAGAAGAGCAAGTACAGTCCATGTTTTGAAAAAGTGAAAGAGCTGAAGTTCACACACACAAAAAGTCACAGATGTTTTGAATTGCAAGAGATTACAAAAATCTCTTCAATTCCATTTCCTCCTTTCAAAGCTGAAAAACCAACCCCCTAAGAGCTAAGTAACCAGCCAGGATCAAATGGTTATTTTGTCATCAATTTATTGCTGGGCAGCAAGACCTTATCTTCAGTATCAAGATATTTCTGGAACACTTCAGTAATATTAAAAACATGATTATATTAAAAATGTGGCATATTTATATTATACACCCTATTAGACGACCAAATAATCCTACTACAGATTGCGACCTCCTGGTATGTGTTACACAGTGGCTTAAGCATTCAGCAAATATTTAATTATATTATATGGCAGGCACTGGGAGGTGTTGGGAAAGAGCAGGGAAGAAAACCGTCATTGGAGAGTTTTGAGCTGCAAAGAGATGCTGTATGATTTATGCAAAAGGACCACTTGAATGACTGTGTTGAAAACAGACCATGAGGCTGGGTGAGTGCAGGAAACCAGTTAGGAGGCTGTTACAGCAAATGTAAGCCAGTGTGGTGGCATGGCCCAGCGTAGGAGTGATAGAATCTTATGATATTTTGAAAGAAGTGCCTGCAGGATTTGTTCATGCACTGGATGTGAATATAAGAGAAGAAAAAGAGTCAGAGGTAACTCCAAAATATTTGACGTCAGCAACTGAAAGAATGAGGTTGCCATGAACTGAAATGGGGGAAACCAGAGAGAAGGATGGGAGGATAAAACGCGGAATTCAGGTGGGGGCGTAGCGTTTAAAAACTCTGCCAGCTATTCAAGAGGGCCCCTGACGAGCACGGCTGGGCCCAGCGATGTGGAGTTCAGTGGAAACACTGGGTTGGATATTTTCTAACTTTTGATTTTGAAGTGAAGAGCTTAATTATAGCCAGTCACTCACAAAAGTTATACAGATATAAGAAGCATTTCTCCCTAGGGTGTTCGTGTTATAGCTCCTTGATCAACATGTGCTGATTTTTCAGGCCCCAAGCACTGTTGCACATTTGAGGGGTTATAGAGATGATTATGCTTCTTGTTCTGTGACTAAATCTAGAGGAAAAGGCTGAAAATAAACAACACAACCCTCAAAGTCTATCCCTACTGCATGTGCCCCCCCCCAAGGTGCGAGTGAAAGGCAGACGCAGGTGTAACCAGGCACTCCTAGAAACAGAGCGTCTGTGCAGCGTCTTCAGGGCTGCAGAAGTGGGCTGCACACTTCCGCCAGTGGGCTGCGGAGTTAAGCAAAGAAAACAAGCACCGGCGCCCCGCGGAAGGAAAGAGCGGGGCCTGTCCTGGCACCCACACAGCACCTGTGGCCCCAGCCCAAAGCTGGGGGTGAGGCGCACAAAGATGTGCCGGGTTGCTACGCGACCTCATAAAGGAAGAGGGCCAAACTCCGGCCAGAGGAGACACAAGTCTGCGCTGGGAAGGGCCCCACCGCGCTCTGCGGGGATGCAGTTAATCCCCTGGTGACAGAGGAGATGGCGCTGCTGTCAGAGAGGGAGGAACAGGTGCCAGGAGTTGACATTGGCCTGCAAGTGTGCCCTTCAGTGGCTTCTCTGCAGTTCCTGAGAAACACCCGGCCAGCTGCTGTGGGCTGGGCAGCGAACCGCCAGGCACAGCCCAGCCAAGGAGGGGCTGGGCTCCATTGAGAGGATGCAGGGCCGCTGGAGAGCTTTCACCGGAGAGTAGCAGGGTGAGCTTTTCCTAGTTGCTTCCTCCCGCAGAGACTTCCAGGCAGAAGCAGAACAATTCACGTCATTTGGCAGAGCAGCATAATGGATCACAGGCCTGTGCAGAGAGCCCCGGGGCACGTACACCTCAGCCCATGTTATGTGAAGGGCCAACTCTTATGTCATTTAACCTGAAAATTTGTGATTTCTGCCCACTCTTTGTCTTTGAGAATCATAAAAGGAAATGCTTTTACTTAGGATATTTCAGAAATATGGAAAGTATGCAAATGCTTGTCAGATCTGAACAGAGTCAACATTGTTACAAATACTATGTTAAGAATCACCTATTCGCTCTGTTTTTATTTTCAAACATACAGTATGTAACACATACAATTTTTATTTTTCAATTAAAAAATAAATAGCCAGGCACTGTGGCTCACAGCTGTAATCCTAGCCCTCTGGGAGGCCTGGGTGGGTGGATAGCTTGAGTTCGGGAGCTCAAGACCAACCTGAGCAAGAGCAAGAAGCCATCTCTATTAAAAATAGAAAAACTAGCAGGGTGTTGTGGTAGGCATCTATAGTCCCAGCCACTCAGGACGCTGAGGCGAGGAAATTGTTTGAAGTCAAGGGTCTAAAGTTGCTATGAGAGCTATGACACAATTCTACCCAGGACAACAGAGTGAGACTCTGTCTCAAAATAAATAAATAAATAAATAAACTATGTTCATTGTGACACGTGTATGTGTGAGTGATAGCACTGAAGGAAAAGGAAAATTCTAGGGCTGTAAAAGAGAAGATTCTCCATCTGTGCTCCTCAGGAACCATTATTCACTGACAGATTTGGGCATTTGTCCCCGTCCATGACATAGGTTGTGTGATGTGGGCTGTATTGTCGATAACAAGACACTGGTGGTGGAGGGTGCACTTGTGTGCATGGCAACCCTTTAAAAGGGTTTATATGATAATGCTGAAGTGATTTTTCAGAGTAAGAAAATCCGCGTTCCACTACTGGCTTTTAGGGTATGGAGGGTAAATAACGTAGCTTGTCATGACTCTTTCCTGTCTTTACTTTCCCATTTCCTGTCCTTCAAAAAACAGCTAAACAACTTGTACCTTTTGTACAAAGTTTCCGGAAATAACTAACTGCATTTGTGACTGTTGTTGTTTGGGGGGGTGGGGGGGCATAAAGAAACTAGTTTGCACATACCAAGGGGTGGGGGGGCATTAAGAAACTAGTTTGCACATACCAAGGCCATACATAAACACACACAAACACACACTCTGGTTTTTAATAGCCTGCGTATCAGCTAGGCTCTTCTTGTGCCTTAAGATCTAGACAACATGGGCTCAAACCTCCCAGCTCCATGATTTATGGAAAGTCCAATGCCCTTGCCAGGAGTGATCTGAGTTTCTAAGGGTATTAGGTTAACAGGGTTGCTTCTTTATTTGAGTGCCAGCTTCAGTTAGAATGTCTTGTTTAAGGCGTCACTGCCCTGCATGTGGGGAACTCGAGCCACACCACGGGAAACCAGCCACGCACGTCCCCCACTCTCAGAGAGTCGCCATCCAAGCCACTCACCCAGGGTCCTTAGATGTGAGATTGACTTCATAAGAAGTTTGGGGAGATGATGGAAAGTTTATTTCATAGCAATTCATACAACTTTGAAGCTAAATAATCCCCACTTCTCCCTTCAAAGTCACGCAACACCATGACCTTTGCATTTTGTCGTTCTCCCATCTTACCTCTTTCTCTTCTTACCCCTTCCTAGGAGCTTAAACATTTAAGTTAAATAAATATGGCAGGGGAATTCCTCATCACATTTTTAAGAACAATTCTAAATTCCCCATCATTTCTGAAGAATAATTACACTATCTCCATTCCCTACCCTGAAACTCAGCTACAAATGACATTGCTTATCTAAGACTCTAAGAAAGAGATTTTGTACCCAGGTATGGTCCTGGCCCTCTTTGGCTGAGTCCTTAAATGAGGACTAAAGACTAGTAGTCAGGATTCCCACCTGGAGAGATTACAGCTGATTGCCATGGTCCTCTTTGTGCTGTCTCATATTTTTCAAACTGCCTACCATATTCTTCAGGCAGGCAAAATTAAATAATCAAACATTTAAAAAATGTTCTGGAAAAATAAATCCAGGCTCTTGTGGAAAATTGTTTCATGGAGGGAATCTGAAGAAAGATGAAGTTGATGCAATGAACAGAAGATGGAAAACATTTCCTGTAAATGACCAGTCAGTAAATATTCTAGGCTTTGCTGGCCACATAGTCGCTGTCAGACAATTGAACTCTGACGTTGCTCCAGAAAGCACTCATAGACAATATAGAAACGAATGGGCCTGGCTGCATTCCAATAAAACTTTATTTACAAACTAGGTAGTGAGCCTGATGATTTAGTCCATTGGCTGTAGTGTGCCAGCCCCTGCTAAGAGGATGTATCCAACATTGATCAAGCTGTATATGGCTTGATGAGAGCTTGAGTGACACTCTCAAATGGGGGAAAGCTGAGATGATATGGTTCATAAAATTTCATTGTTTCTCTTTTTAGTATCTTTCAGAGTAAGTTTAAAAGAAATTGGGAGACTAAAGTGCCAAGTTCAAAGAAAAATTAAGTTGGATTAGAGAAAAATATGCATACATCTATCTGATGGAGAAAACCTTTATGTTTAGAGCAGAGGCACCTTTAGGTAAAGGCTGCTGGCCATAGTCTCAGGGATCCTAAGCACACGTCTGGCTTCTGACAGACATTTTTGGATGTTCGAATCAGTTAGCCTCTCAGGAGCCCAAGGTTCTTTCTGGCAAATGATAACATTACACTAAGTGAGGCCAACGCCCTTTCTTCCTTTAGGATTCCATGAAAGAGTCTCTCCGAATCTTATGGAGAACTAGAAAAGGACAAAAGGATCTATTATTACTCTTTTTCTCTTTTAAGATTTAATAAATATACTGAATGATTCCCAGACCCCATGTGGTACATTGACTTGCATCACAGCTCTCTTGGCTGGACATGTCCAATTGACTCTAGAACTTTGGGCATAATTACTGTGAACTTTTAATAAAAACCCTGGGCTTCTCAGTAAATCCAATGACTTGCCCATCATTATGCAAATAAAGAGAACTGAGAGGCAACTCTCTGCTCACCATTTAAGGCTATAGCAGTAACTCCATTTAATCATAGCTGCATACTCTCCTTTTTTTCAGAAAAGGAAAAATTGAACATTGAAAGGCAAATGGGAATTTTTTTCTGAGCACACAAATGTGAGAAATCAGCAGGAAGTTTTCAAAGTCTGTATTGGAGACCTACACTATTGAGGGAAACCTTTGACAGCAAGAGTAGGTTTAACGTACATTAAAGGCAATCTTCCACATAAACTTAAAAAATAGAGAAACTGTGTTAGGTCAGGAGAGGACTGGTTGTTGAAAAGAGTGAAGGATCCAGAAGTCAATCCCAATCTATGGCTGGGAGACTCTAAAGGGACAAAGTCCTCCAAAGGAGAGAGAACTGCATCCTTCAGTTATTTCTCAAATCTGGGACAGGCTTGCTCCTTCTGTGACTGCACTTTTCAAGGAAAAGGGCAGTATACTGGGGGACAAGCTGTGATTTCTAAAAGAGGAACAAATTCTACATCCTTTCCCACTGCCTCCTGACCTCTCTTACTAGTTCCCTAATGAAGATCAATAGACTATTTCAGATCTCACAGAGGCAGGGCAGAGGGAGGGAGAAGGCGATGCCTCACTCACAAGAGGAAGTCGATGTCATCTTTGAAGATGACTTCAGACACAGCAGTGGCCAGGGACAACCTTTTGCTTTCCATTACTGACCTTTGGAGTCAAAGAACCATTTGTATAGAAGCATTGGGCTTTTGTTGGGAAATACATTCTGGCTTTCTTTTTCCTTTTATATGGTGTGTATGTGTGTGCGTGTGCACGCATGTTTGTAAAAGTTGTCTGGTCACAAAGGGCCCTTTTACTGTCACTAATGGAAGCAGGGGTGGCCATTACAGAACACGAATGGCATTGTGTCCAGGAAATTGTGTTCTTGTTTGGAGCTGGGTAACTCTGGTGAACAGAGAAGTCCTAGCTGTTATCAGCTGTCCGTGTGCCTTTTGGAGCATTCCGACAAGGAAGTAGCTGTCAGTCAGAAGAAAAATGAGTTGAAGTAGGATAAAGGAAGTGAGCCCATGGGGAAGGAAGATGCAGAAATACACAGAAAGATAATTTTCCTTCTCAGTCAATACAGTCATAAACCCTGTCTGAATTTCTGACTTAAGTTATTCAGCTTATGTTTTCTGGGTGAGGTTAGCACGTGGGTCAGTCAAGACAGGAATACAGCTTACTCTCTTTGCTATCTCACCTGTTCCTCCACCATCATTTTCCAGGAGAAGTCACAAAGGTGACTTGCATTGACAGTTCAGTCTATATGACCAGCTGAAGTCCCCACTGTGTCCACACAAAGAAATTGTAACTGCATTCAGGAAGGGCAGAGCTTTAATGGAACCTTCCTGCCTCTCAAATCAGGATGAGATTCTGAGACTGAAGACTATAGTCTATATTGTAGTATCGTGACAACCTCAAATCATCATTGTACCTTTTCAGGGTAGGACTCATGTGAGAACATTCCTAAGCTGATTAGACCAGTCAGGGGATCCATTTGAATCAGATCACATTAAAGGGTAGTTAACTCCAAAGCATTTAAAATTGGGATAGAATGAAAATTGGCCAGATATTGATCAGCCATATGTAGAGGGGTATGTTGCAATCATGGAAATGGGGGGGAATCTGCATAGATGTTGTGATTGGCCTATTTAAAGGGGAAAAGTGATCCTGCCAGGTGAGGTAAAATGTGTCCTGCTGAGAGGCAAGGCCTCCCCAGAGTATACTGAGTATGAAACAGAACAAGGAAATTCATTTCAAAGTCCACCATGGAAAGGGTGGCTCACACAGCTTTCCCAATGATTTGCTGCCTTTTCAGTCCCCCACCACCTTCTCTCTCACAGATCCTCCCAAAGCTTTTCTTTTCTACATCAACACCCAGGGGTCATGTGCTCACCCTTCCTTGCTCAATTTCTCTTCCTCTCACTTTGAGAGTACAGCAGCAATATTAAGAAAGCTTAGATTCTGTGACTCCCAAATCCCTCCATTTTTTTTCAGAGCTTTCTGAGTCAGTTTGGACAGCAAGGTTAAACTGAGGAGATGTTGCTGGAATCTCCCTCTGCCGAGTCCTTGGTATGGGGGGTTGAAGAATAAAAGCACAGGCCACGCGAATGAGTAAAAGGATGCAGTTTATTAATAGAGAAAATGATTGATAAGCATGAAAAGCAAAAGAGGGTGAACAGAAGAGGGGGAACAGAACCTCCAGCAGTGGAGTGGGGATTCAAGTGAGAAGCCCCCCACCCCAGTCTTCAGTCTAGGGGGGTTGAATGCTGCTTTTTCTCTCCTGCGGGCATGAGGTCTTGGGGAAGGATGTTACAATGGGCTAGAGGTATGTTAGCAGAAAATAATCCTAACACTGGCACAGGAATCGGTCTTTGCAGTTTTTGCCTCAGGCAAAGAATTAAAGTGAGTGCTTCTTACTGGAGGAGGAACCCTCAAGATCCCTTAAGGCTGCTTTGTTCCTGATCTAGCTAGAGCTCAGACAGTGTAGCCTGGCAAGGGCAGCCTACTTGTATCTAGAGATGGGGATCCGATTTCTGAGCTCACCCAGGCCCAGCCCTGAGTGGGAGAACCCTGTATCAAAGAGGACTGAACCAAAATTCCCTGAGAAGGATTTTTTCCCTATCTCAGCTCTCTTTGGGGTTAAAAGAAGCAGCAAAAGAAAAAAGTGATATCAAATATCAGCATAGCACATTTTAGGAGAGAAGTAGCTTCTAGCTTCAGTGATTATTTTGTGTTTATGAAACATAACCACTTTTATGCAAGTCTGGAGAAAAGAGGACTTGGTACTCTTAAGCTGCAGTCAAATATTTGAAGGCTTATTCTGAAGAAGAGTGCTTAATTTCTTCTGGCTACTCCAAAGGGAAGAACTAGCACCATGTGTAGAATTTATAGAAAAAAATTTTTGACTCAATATTAAAAACAAAAATTATCTTTACTGCCTTGAAAAGTAGTGAACCTCCTAGCACCGAAAATGTTCAAGCAAAGTGACAACTGGGATTCTATTAGGGAAGGCTAAGTGAAAGTAACAAGTGAACCCAATAGATTAAATGACTCAAAAAAAGGAGAAAGAGGAAGGGGAGAGGACAGGGGAGGGGAGGAGGAGGATGAGTGGAGGGAGGGTAATTGGTGGGACCACACCTATGGTGCATTTTACAAG